>CAUYQU010042212.1:0-49617 GCA_963574635.1 Cheracebus regulus
AAATACAAAAACTAGCCGGGCATGGTGCCACGTGCCTGTGGTCCCAGCTACTCAGGAGGCTGAGGCAGAAGAATCGCTTAAAACCAGGAGGCGGAGGTTGCAGTGAGCCGAGATCACACCACTGCACTCCAGCCTGGCGACAGAGCAAGACTCCATCTCAAAACAGTAACAACAACACACACACACACACACACAAAAGAAACAACATGCTCGCTGGGAATGATATTTGGGGCACAGAGCAGCTCCTCATGGTGGCACACACCTAAGGGCACTGCTGTCAGCAGATGGGAAGCTGTGACATGGGCAGGACACAGGACATGGAGACGCCGATTCTGGTCTGTCTGACCATGGAGCTCTGTCCACACCCAGGCTGCCTGCCGCCTCCCAGCCACCATCCGCAGTATCTGGCGTGTGTCTCTCACACGTGTAGGCTTCTCCCTCTGGAGAGCATCTGCTGGCTGTGGACCTGGCAATTCAGGGCAGGCCCATTCTGCCCACCTCCCCACACTCTCTCAAGCTTCTGTCTCTGAGCACAGCAGGTTTTGTAGCTTTCCTTAGTCTGTCTCTACAAGGCCAGGCTGACTGAAGAGCTCTTGGGAAAGCCACCAGAACCCACTGCTAAGGGAGTCAGTCCAGGGTCATTGCCAGGCTGGGATCTGAGGTCCCAACACACAGGGACAGGATCTCCCCGCCATAAACACGGATGGGGGTGCCAGTGTGGACTCCAGCCCCTTACATGGAGGAGGGAGCATGCCACTACGGATGCTGAGCAGCAGGAGGTCAGGTGCCCTGCTTTCGCAGTGTGCCATCCCAGAAGCCCCACAGCCAGGATCCTGACCTCTCTGACACAACGCCAGATCATAGAGACCCAGGTGTCAGGGATGGAGGGACTTGGGCCTTGCTATAGCCCAAAGGCTGCTGGCTTCATGTCACAGTCGATACAACAGCTGGAGGCATGAGCAGGGCTAGGACCAGCACTCAGCATGACTTCCTAGAATTCTAGGGATTTGGGGGCTGAGGACTTCCCAAGATGAAAGACCATACCTGCGGCAGCCTGGTCAAAGCAGGACAATGGATCACCATGGAATCAACGGACAGGCCCAAGAATGGATGCGTGCATGAGGTCACTCAGGACCGGGCAGGTTCCACTGAAGGAGGATGTAATAGGTTGAAAGACATCCCTCACCCTGCAAAACATATGTCCAACACCCTAACCCCTGGAGCTCTCAGAATGTGACCTTATTAGGTCTTTGCAGACATAATTAAGGATCTTGTGATGAGATCACCGTAAATAACCTGGGTGTGCCCTAACTCCGATGACAGGTGTCCTTATGAAGGAGGCAAAGGGAGTTCTGACACGGAGAAGTGGAGGCCGTGTGAAGATGGAGGCGGATACTGGAGTGACGCAGCCACACTCCAAGGAACACCTGGAGTCACCAGAACCTGGAAGAGGCAAGGAAAGATCCCCACTCAGAGCCGTCAGAGAGCACAGCACTGTCGACACCTTGATTTCAGACGTCCGGCTTCCAGGACTGTGAGAACAAATTTCTGTTGTTTTGAACTGCCCAGTTTGTGGTACTGTGTTATAGCAGCCGACAGAGACTGGTCTAGCACCCTGGACAGAACGGGTGTGTTGTGTGGGGCTCTCCTGATCCCTAGCGATGGGGAGTCAGACTAGTGTCTGAACTGCTTAGTGTCTGAACAGAGGGTTGGGGAAGCTGGGTTAAACTGAAGAACCAGCAGTCCCCACTTGGCAGGAAGGGGCCCTGAACTCGTGGGAGGTGGGGCTGTGGGGGGCCTGCTAGCCATGTGCAAAGCGCATCTTTGGATTGGTCCCCAGATGCCGTGCTCCCATGGGTGGCTCCTCTGTTGCAACAAGAACCTGCCTCCCAGCACTAGACGCGGCAAGTGGAAGCTCGGGAGCATAGCTGAGTCTCTTCGCCTCCTTATCTGTTCCCAGGAGGTACTGTCCGACTATCCACCTGTATGTGGGTGACATTCCAGCCATGGACCCATGATCTGAGGCTGAGCACTGCAAAGACGATGGAGGCTCTGGGTCCTGAGGCCCCAGGAGCGCACCCTTAATCGTGCATTACGGCTCTCCCAAGCTGTTCTGACAGTGACCTCCCATCTGCCCCAGGTGAGCATTTTTGTACCTGGGTGCTCACCCAGCCTTTCTAGTTGTCCTCAGGGCTTCTGGTGTTGGGAACAGGATGGAGAGCTACCAATTTAGAGGACTGAGAGGTTAACGTGGTCAAGGTGGAGTCCTGCAGAATTGCAGAGCAACAGCACACACAGGAAAGCTAATGAGGTTCCAAATCCTCATGGAGGTTGGACAGGGCACAGTGAGGTCTTATTTGCCCAAGAAAATGTGCAGGGAAGTCGCCTGGCGCGGTGATTCACACCTATAAATGCCAGCACTTTGGGAGGCCGAGTGGGCGGATCACCTGACGTCAGGAGTTCAAGACCAGCCTGACCAACATGGAAAAACCCCATCTTTACTATAAATACAAAATAGCCGGGTGTGGTGGCACATGCCTGTAATCCCAGCTACTCAGGAGGCTGAGGCAGAAGAATCGCTGGAACCCGGGAGGCGGACGTTGCAGTGAGTCGAGATGATGCCATTGCACACCAGCCTGGGCAACAAGAGCAAAACTCCATCTCAAAAAAAAAAAAGGGAAGTCAACGTGGCTCTGAGGTGTGGAAGACACAGGCTAGTGCCCAGCTCACAGTGGCTCCACGTCTCTGGGCCACAGACCAACCTCACCCACACTCACAGTCCCAGGGGACACAAACCCCAGCCACTATGTCCAATTCTACACTGTGCACGCAATGGGAAGAACAGCGCGCCATGCACTGTGGAGCAGAAGAACGTCCTCTGCGCGCAGACACAACTCCCCTGTGCGCCTGTCCTCCCCACAGTGCCTCCACCCTCAAGGGTTAGCAAGCTTCAACCCTGGAGGGACATCCACCGCGTCAGGGCCAAACGGTGCTGCTTCCTGCTCTAATAGTGAGTGAGCGCGGGGACCGCAGACAAGAAGAAATGAACAAGGAAACAGCGCCGGGGAGGGCGGCGGCGGATTCCTCAGGCCTCTGTGAGGAGCGCGCATGGAGCCGGTCTGCAGACAAGGAAAGGGAACTGCAAGTGCAAAGGCCAGGAAGCGGAGCCAGAGGCGGTAGGGAGGCCGGTGTCGGCCACGAGGGGAGGTGGGCTTGACTCCGAGAGCCGCAGGCCGCCAGGATGGGTCCCGGGCCTGAAGCCGCCCCTCGCGGGCCTCAATGATACCCAGCGCAGAAACGCCGGGGCGAGAACTACAGCAGCCCGACCCACCCGGAACTCAAGGTACCGAGTGCTGTGGCTGGTCCGGACCCGGAGCGAGGGGACCGGAAGTGCGCGGCGTCACGCCTCCGCCCCGGACCCCGCGCGCGGAGCTGGAGAGGGGACGGGGGTGGTTGCCACGCTATGCGCCCCGAGGTCCCCGCCTCGCAGACTGGGGTTGCGGGTCTGCGCAGAACGTCACTTACTCGCTGGAGGCGGCCCGCACGGGTCCCCTGGTCCCCGCCCCGCATGCAGCGCGGAGCTGTCCTCCCGCCACCTCCGGGCCGCCGCAAGCGCAGGCGGGATCCCGCGCAGGGACTGCTGGGAAACATAGTCCCGTCCTGTCCCGCTTTGACGCTGCGGAGAAGGCGGCGTAGTGGGAGGCTGGGGCCCCGGTTGTCCTGGAAACAGAGGCCGGCTACACCTACAAGGCAGGTCGCCAAGGAAACATCGTTCCGGACTGGGACGTAGAGTTCCGCCCATTCAGCCTCGTGAAATCGGGTGACTGTTCTTGACGATGATTCATAGCTCCCCTCTCCCAATCTGGCTTTTTTTTTTTTTTTGAGATCTCGGCTCCCTGCTACTTCCGTCTCCCGAGTCCCGATTTAAGCAATTTTCCTGCCTCGGCCTCCCGAGTAGCTAGGATTACAAGCGTGCGCCACCATGCCCAGCTAATTTTTGTATTTTTAGTAGAGACGGGGTTTTACCATGTTGGCCGTGCTGGCCTTGAATTCCTGACCTCGTGATCCGCCCGCGGCGGCCTCCCAAAGTGCTGGGATTACAGGCTGAGCCACCGTGCCTGGCCCCAATCTGATTTCTAAGGGGTCCCAACCCGGAGACGACTTGCGGTTCGCAGCCTCCCTCGGGTGGGAGAGTTGGGCTGGGAAGCACCTGGGGAGCTCTGACGTGTCCTGGTCGGCGCGTTGCGAGTCATACCGATTACATCAGAATCTGGGAGTGGGTCGGAGCATCTGCGCGTCAGAACTCAGTTGAGTCTATTTTTTTGTTTTGTTTCTTGAGACAGGGTCGCTGTCTTCCAGGCGAATGCAGTGATATCATCATGGTTCACTACACCCTCGACCTCCTGGGCTCAAGCGATCCTCCCACCTCAGCCTCCGGAGTAGCTGGTAAGACAGGCACGTGCCACCACGCCTGTCTAATTTTCTCTCTTGTCTCCCACCCATTCCCATTCCCCTCCCCCCTCTTCCCCTTCCCCTCTCTCTCCGCCTCCCCTCTTCCTTCCACTATGTCGCCGAGGTTGGTGTCGAACTCCTGTGCTGAAGCAACCCTCCCACCTCGCCTTCCCGAGTAGCTGAGACTATAGTGACTATGGGTGGGATCCACAATGTCTGGATAGATTAACTAATTAATTAATTTAAGAGATAGGGTCTCCCTGTGTTGCCCAGACTGGTCTGGAACTCCTGGGCTCAAGCGATCCTCATGCCTCAGCCTCCCAAAGTGCTTGGAGTGCCAGCTGGAGCCACTGCCAGGCCCCTAGTCCGGCGCCCAGTTGATTCTAACATGTGTGGCCCCGTTGGGGAACCACAGCCTCCCCCAGCTCCTTTGGTGGTGCCGACTCTATGGGCCCTCCCAGGTGGAATGAACTGGTCAGGCCTCCTACCCATTTGTCACCCAGCTCTTGCTCCCATGTGTTCTGTCTCCTGCCCTCCATAGGGACATCTAATTTTGTTGGCCAGTCCAGCACATATATTGCATGTAACGACCCAGTTTGCCTCACCTTCCTGCCTCTACTTCATCTGCCTCAGGGATGCCTTGACTGTTCCATTCCCTGTCTCCGTCCTGTGGGTGTCTGCACATCAAAAGCCCTGCCAAGCAGTCTATTTCCCTGTCCAAGCACAGAACTAACCCTAACCCTACCAAGCTCGTTGAGGGCGAGTGGAAGGCCAAAGGGCACTTGGAGGGCTGCCTGCCTCGTGGGTCCCCTGGTGGCTCAAGAGTGAGTTGCACAGGAAGGCGTCGATACATGTCAGAGAGAGGACTGCAGGTGCTGGCTCTGTGTGCGTGTGCAGATGTCTGACAGGTTCAGCCACTGGCCCCAATTGGGACACAGTAGGATTTCTCACTCCTGTGGATGCACTGCTGCTGGAGGAGCCTTGAACCCATGTGGAAGAACTTCCCACTCTCAGGCACAGAAAGGGCCTCCCTCTGGAGTGAAGTATCTGGTGGTACCATACGAAGACCTTGTCCCTGCAGGGCTGGCATGGGGTCACTGGCAGCCCTAGAGTGGACTATGAAGCACCAGTGAAAGGCCTTAGCACTCAGCAGGCATAGGTGTGGGGGACTTGTCTGGAGGGGACTGGCTACGGGGGCTGTGAAAGTCTGTAGGTTTTCTTCACTTCTACACAAGCCTGTCGTCTAAGTGGACCCTGCAGTGTTCCTGCAGGGGCAGCACCAGAGAAGCATCTTGTGACAATGTTCACACAGGACGGATTTCAGGAATGAGACTCTGAATCAGGCAAGGACCTGGAGAGGAGGTTCCACTGGGACTCCCACCCAAGGGGTCCGACTTTACTAATCCCACAGCCTAGACTGGGGTACATTCTGTCTGTAGGCCTGGGATCCTGCGCCCTGGAGAGTTGTACTGCTGCCGGCCATCCCGCCACAGAGGTCCCCCTCTCGGCTGTATGTTGTCCTCAGCAAAGGGCCTCTCCTGAGGGCCCAGGGCAGCTTACTGCGAAGCAGCCTCAGGGGATGGAGGCATCAGCGGGACATCTGGGCCCCCAACCAGAATTCTGGTTGTAGGATCAGGAAAAGCAGGAGAAATGGAGGTTAGCAGTTCCCAGGAGGGGAAAAGGTGCTGGAGCCATGAAAGCAAACCCCAGTGACTGGAGCATCTTGAATGACTAGGACAAATTTCCTTAAGAACCTTATTTTTCTCCCTGGCATCACTATAAAAAAAAATCTATTTTTATTATTTTTTTGGAACCAGAATCTCACTGTTACCCAGGCTGCAGTGAAGTGGCATGATCTCAGCTCACTGCAACCTCGGCCTCCCGGGTTCAAGCGATTCTCCTGTCTCAGCCACCTGAGTAGCCGGGACTACAGGTGCATGCCACCACGCCCAGCTAAGTTTTTGTATTTTTAGTAGAGATGGGATTTCACCATGTTAGTCAGGATGCTCTCGGTTTCTTGACCGTACGAGGTGGGAGGATTGCCTGACCCTGGGAGGCAGTGGTTGCAGTAAATTGACACGGCACCACCGCACTCCAACCTGGGAGACAAAGTAAGACCCCATCTCAAAAACAAAAAAGCCAAATGTTCTATGATTCTATTACTGTAAAATGCCCGAATTAAGCAGACCCCTACAGAAAGTTTGACTAGGATTCATTGCCAGGGGCTGCGGGGAGTGTGGCAAATGGTAGGATGATTCTCTGTGGGGTGGTGATAACATTCTGGAATTAAACTGGTCATGGTTGCATCATTTATGCATATACTAAAGACAAAGCCACTGAATTGCACACTTGAAAATAATTTTGTGGTACATGACTAGTATCCTAACTTAAAAGTTACAAGCAGCCAGGCCCAGTGGCTCATGCCTGTAATCCCGGCACTTTGAGAGGTTGGGGCAGGCAGATTGCCTGAGGTCAGGAGTTCGAGACCAGGCTGGTCAACATGGTGAAATCCTGTCTCTACTAAAACTACAAAAAAATTAGCCGGGCGTGGTAGCGTACAGCTGTAATCCCAGTTAGGAGGCCGAGGCAGGGGAATTGCTTGAACCAGGGCAGTGGAGGTTGCAGTGAGCCGAGATAGTGCCATTGCACTCTAGAGCAGAGCAAGACTTGGTCTCAAAAAAAAAAACAGTTACAAGAAACAAATAGAACAGTCAGTGAAGGACTCATGGAGAAGGCAGGATTCAAGGCACGACCTGAGGAGTGGAGGGAGTCAGCCATGGAGCTCTCCGGGAGAAGCAGGTTGGGTGAGGGAACAGCAAGCGCAAAGATCCTGAGGAGGCCTGTGTGGCTCCACATGCAGAAAGAGAAGGAAGGGTGACAGGGACCTATCTCATGGGCTTAGCAGGCCACTGTGCAGACTTTGCCTTTTCTGTTGCGTGACACAAAGGATTCTGAGCCAGGGAGGGATGACATCTGACTGAGTTTATAACAGGCTCCCCCGGCTGTCGTGGGGAGAATGGACGTTTTCCTCTTCCGGACCTGCCTGACCCTCTGAACTTCTGCAGGACTGAGAAGTGTCTGAAGCCCTATAGCTGGGCCTGACTCCCAGGCACAAGAAGCTCCTGCCTCAAAACCTCATCTTCCGTGGCTGGACGCGGCCAGTTTTGCAGCCAGAAATCCAGGAGATAGACTTGCCTCCATCCTCAGCCCCACCCAGCCTGGGTCTGGGGGCCAAGCCCTTAGCAAATCCTGCAGTCTGTCTGCTCTTCCGCTTCGTCCCTTCACCTTTCCTCTAGCACATGGTTTTATGTTTCGGGTGACGCTGTCAAGTTTCCTTTTCAAAAAATGATTCTAAGCACAAACACGTGAATTGATGTAAAGCACTTGTTTGAGTTAATGTGGGAGTCGAGGGGCCTCTTGAGGCTTCTTCCCCATTCAGCCTTCACAAAGGCCTCTGAGGATGTAAGACGCTACACTAAAGTTACCACGTGAAAACACGGGATGCGGGCCAGGTGTGGTGGCTCATGCCTGTAATTCCAGAACTTTGGAAGGCGGAGGCAGGAGAACAGCTGGAGGCCAGGGGTTCAAGACCAGCCTGGGCAAGGTAGGGAGACTTCCTCTCTACAGTAATAATTGTAATTAGCCAGGTGAGATGGTGTCTGCCTGTAGTCTCCGCTGCTGGGAGGCTGAGGTGGGAGGAACCCCTGAGCCCGGGAGTTGGTTTCAGGGATCTTTCTTTCTTTCTTTCTTTCTTTTTTTTTTTTTGAGACAGAGTTTCACTCTTGTTGTCCAGGCTGGAGTGCCATGGTGCAATCTCGACTCACCACAACCTCCACCTCTCAGGGAGCTATTTCTGTTTTTTTGTTTGTTTTTGAGACAGAGTCCTGCTCTCTCGCCCAGGAGTGCCGTGGCGCGATCTCAGCTCACTGCAGCCTCCACCGCTCTGGTTCAAGAGATTCCCTTCCTCAGCCTCCCAAGTTGCTGGGACTACAGGCACGTGCCACCACGCCCAGCTAAGGTTTTGAATTTTTAGTAGAGATGGGGTTTCACCATGTTGGACGGGGTGGTCTCAACCTCCTGACTTCATGATCCACCCGCCTCGGCCTCCCAAAGTGCTGGGATTACAGGTGTGAGCCACCGCGCCCGGCACCGTTTTTGTCTTCTGTTTTTAGAGATGGGGGTCTGACCGTCTCCTCAGTGGGAGTGCAGTGGTGTGATTATAGCTCTCTGCAACCTTGAACTCCTAGGCTTAGAGGATCCTCCTACCTCAGCCTTTCACCTGAGCAGCTGAGACTGCAGGTGTACACCACCACATCCAGCTAATCTTTAAAATTTTTTGTAGAGATGGCGTCTCACTGTGTTGCCCAGGGTGGTCTTGAACTCCTGGCCTCAAATAATCCTTCTCCCTTGGCCTCCCAAAGTGCTGGGAATGCAGGCATGAGCCGCGGCACCTGGCCTGAATAACCAGTGTTAGCTGAACTGAACCAGGGAGGCAGAGGTTGCGGTGAGTGGAGAACGTGCCATTGCACTCAAGCCTGGGCGACAAAAGTGAAACTCAGTCTCAAAAAAAAAAAAGGTTCACTTCTCCACGATAGCAGCCAGGAAGGGGCAGGTATGAACACTCAGGTCCACACGGTCCACGTGTGTCCTGTGGCCAAAGACTGGGCAATCCTGGGCAGGCCCTCTTTTAGGGCCCACCTGTCAGCCCCAAACCTGTGGCCACGGACTCTGTGAGGACCTGACAGGAAGTTGGCCTTACAGTATGCAGGCACCATTCTAAAGGTAAGTGCCTTGCCTTCCTGGGCCCACCGAGAGCCTCAGTCCAATCGAATCATCCAAATAAATGAGAAGTCGGCCAGGTGCGGTGGCTCACAGCGGTCATCCCAGTACTTTGGGGGCCTGAGATGGCAGGATTCGTTGGAGCTCAGGAGTTGGAGGCGCCAGTGAGCCGTGATCGCACCACTGCACTACAGCCAGGGTAACAGAAAATACCCTGTCTCAAAACACAAAGACGAAAGCAAACCAAATACATAACAAATCAGTGTGGGAGCTTCCGAGAGGGAGGGGTTGGCCAGGCTAGTCTTGAATGCCTGACCGCAGGTGACCCGCCAGCCTCGGCCTCCAAAAGTGCTGGGATGACACTTTGGGCCACTGCTCCCAGCCAGTCCTTGCACCAAGCTTAGAAAGGCAGCGGCATCCCTACCATTTTACAGATGGGGAGGCGGAGGCCCAGAGAGAGGAGGCGGTTGTGCGTGACCTCGCAGCCTGGAGTGGGGCAAATTCCCAGCGTTAGAATCTTCAGGAATTCGCCAGCTTTAGCGCCCGGGGTCATCACAGGGATTTTCTTTCTTCCTTTTTTTCTTTTTAAGATGGGGTTTCACCATGATGGCCAGGCTGGTCTTGAACTCCTGACCTCGGGTGATCCACCCACCTCGGCCTCCCAAAGTGCTAGGATTACAGGCGTGAGCCACCGCGCCCGGCCATCACAGGGCTTTTCAGTGCAGACCCTGGTTTAGAGAGGAACTGATAAACTATCCAGAGAGGGACAGGGGTGGCTGCGTTATCCACACTTTCCAGAAGGGGACACTGAGGCCCGGGCTGGGCCCACGCAGACTCGGAGCCGCAGGGGCAGGGCGCCCTCCCCGACCTCCAACCGGCAAAGGGAATCTCCCGCGCGGGGTCACGGGCGGCTCCTCGGGCGCTTCGCCAGCCCTCCGAGCGGCCTCCGACCCGGGTGCTGACGCGGCAGCGGCCCCAGCCGGCCGCCCCCTCCGGGCCACGGCTCCTGGGGCTGCCCGAGCCAGAACCAGCTGCCGGACTAACAGCTCGACCCCGCCCGGAAGTCAAGGGCAGAGGCCCAACGGCCAGTCCCCCAGGGACTCCCTGGTACGTTGCTCTGGGCGCCCGGAGGACTGCCGTCTCCATGGTTCTGCAGGCCCGCGCAGTGTCCAGGTTCCTTCCACCAGGTGGGGCGCTGCAGAGGGCCCAGGACACAGCGCCTCTTCCCGCCTTCTTAGGGTCTGGGCCTCGAGGAACCCATGGGAAAGGCCCGTGGGGGTCAGCGCAGAGGCTCGCGGGAAATGCAGTTCCGCTCGGAGTCCTATCCCGACCTGGCCCGGAATTCAGCAGCAGAGAATGGGGCGGGAGAGGAGGCAGCGATCGCTGTCCCGGGGCACTGCGCGTCATGGTTACCTTAGCAACTGCCAATCTCCCCGGACCCTTCTCCCGCCATCTTGCGAGGAGTGCGGGTGGAGACTTTTGTCTTCTGGGTCAAGTTGGCGCCTTCAGGGGTTGCCATTGCCCCGGAGAGGCCGCACGTCATCCCCCCTCCTGTGCTCGGCGCTGGTGCCAGGGTCCTAGGAGGCCGAGGGTGCCTGATGTAGAGCCTCCGGACAGGACCGAGGAGTACCAGGACGCCCCCAAAGTACCTGAACTGTGCGCTTCGACTTCCTCCATCCCCATATCCAAGTTCTTCCGGCTCCGTGATCCATAATTTTCTAAATCTCAGTCTCGAGCTACCGCAAGTCCAGAAGCCTTCTTCTGTCCCATTCATACCTCTTGAGTTTCACTAGTATTCCTCTCTAGCTAATTCTTGCCTCCGGGACCCCCAAAATCCAGGTCCCCATTTGTTCCCCCACTTTTTGCCTTGCACCCCTCAATCTCAGCTGTGGGAAAAGATGGCCAGGGGCAGACCTATGTTACTTATAGTTAAACGGCTACAAGCTTGCTTTGCCTTTTATACACGGGGATTTGTTCCACGAATCATATCCAAACTACGGTGTAGTAAAATAAAAGCAGAGATCAAGTGGTAACAGGAGGCCTGTGGTAAAGACCATCTGAGAGCGCCCTACAACCGCGGAACACTGCGCTGTGGCTGCAAAGCAGAAAAGAAAAACTGCCTTGGTCTCACGACTCTTCCCAACATAGAGTGTGTGTAAGGATCTCGTAAAGGGAGCTTATGTAAAAGACCATGGGAAGGAAACGCGACATCTGCTCCTAACACTCGGGAGGGTCTTCGCAGACAGGAGTTGAAGACCAGCCTGACCAACACGGAGAAACCGCATCTCTAATAAAAAAATAAATAAAAAATTAGCTGTTGCGTGGTGGTGGATACCTGTAACCCCAGCTACTCGGGAGGGTGAGGCAGAAGAATCGCTTGAACCGGGGAGGCGGAGGTTGCAGTGAGCCGGGATGGTGCCATTGCACTCCAGCCTGGGCGACAAAGCAATACTCCATCTCAAAAAACAAAACCAAAAAACAAACACCATCACGTTCTCCTGGGCCAGGTGCGGTGGTTCACGCCTGTAATCCCAGCAATTTGGGAGGCTGAGGTGGCGGGACCACCTTTAATAGAGACCCCCGTCTCTACTAAAAATACAAAAAATTAGCCGGGCGTGGTGGTGCATGCCTGTAATCCCAGCTACTGGGGAAGCTGATGCAGAATGGCTTGAACCCGGAGGCGGAGGCTGCAGTGAGCCGCGATTGTGCCACTGCAGTCCAGCCTGGGCAGCAGAGACTCTGTCTCACAACAACAACAACAAAACAAATTACCACAAACTTAGTGGCTTAAAACAACCGTAACTTATTCCCAGTTCTGAAGGTCAGAAGTTGGAATCAAGATGTTTCAGGGCCACACGCCCTCTGGAGGCTCCGGAGAAGGATCTCTCCTTGCTTCTGTTAGTGCCTGGTGGCTCCAGGCACTCCTTGGCTTTTGGCTGCGTCACTCCACCCTCTGCCTCTGCCGCCCTATAGTTGTCTCCCCTGTGCCTGTCCTCCTCTGTGTCTTATAAAGACACCTGTCATTGGACTTATGGTCCACCCCATTCATCCAGGATGATCTCATCTCGGGATCCTTGACTAAATTACATCTGCAAAAATTTTTTTTTTCTAATAGGTCACATTCACTGGGTCTGGGTATTAGGGCATGAACTTTTTGGGGGCCACCATTCAATCTATTATAGGTGGGCATCCCATGGAAGCAGATAGTGGCTGGGCCAAAGTAGCCCATGAAGGATCAGCCGTGGGCACAAGACCAGGTTTAGGATGTGCCAAGGCCAGGCTTGGCTCTGCCAGGCAACTGGGTGGACTGAATCCAGCACACTCCAAACGAGTTGATAATTAGGCTCCAGACTTTGTAAACAGACAACCAAGGAGCCAGTAAGGGCATTAAGGAGCCATCACAAGGGCATAAGATCAGCTGACAATAAAAGACTGTGGCTGGTAGGGAGGACAGGTGAAGTGACTGCCTGGACAGTGGCCAGGGGGCCCAGCAGGGCCCAGAGGGTGCCTTCCCGGAAGTGGGGAGTCCAGTCTGGGGCCGGTCACTCGGGATGGACACAATGTACCAGGAAGTGAGATGGGTCTCTGCAGAGTCCCTGGGGTCCTCATCCAGGCTGAAGAACACAGCCCCAGCAACCCTAGACCTATGGGGTCAGACTCTGCACCTGGTCCTAGCCCCCTGGGGACCTGGGGAGGCTGAACCACCCTGGGCCTGGCAGGGGGGTGCATGAGTCTTGGCTCTGCAGTATTCCCCACCCCACCCCGCACCTGCCCTCTGCACCATGGTGGGTCATTCTCACGAGGTCTATAGAGATGTCCATTATCAAGTGACCATGGTGGCCAGGCCACAGGGTTCACATTGACCTCACCTGATTGCATTCTCATTTCCACACTGAGGGGGACAACAGGTTCAAAGGGGTGGGCTCACTGTCCTGTGACTGCTGCCTGTTTGCTCCCACCCTCCCTACAACCAGCACCCTCCATGCCCCTCACCCAGGGCCAGGGAGAACCCCACCTAGTCCTTCCTGCAATCACATCCCAGTGGGAGCCCCAAGGCTGCTGCTCTGCACAGGATGGACAGCAGGGGTAAAAGCCATGGGTGGCAACGGTCGGCCATGCCGCCCAACCAGAGGCTGAGGTCTGACCCCCTGACCAGGTCAGCTTCAGGGCATGTGTCCTTTCACGAGCTGTGACTGACCACGGTCCTAGGAACCCACTGTGGGGAGTCCTCAGCAGTACTGGGACAGAAACAACCCTGGAATTGGGGTAAGAAGATGCTTTACAATCAGGCAGTGGAAAAAAAGCCGCTAGGCACCTGCTATGTGCGTGCCTCAGGGGTGGGAGTACCGGCAGGCCCAGCCCTGGGACCGTGAAAAGGCTGCCCTGGGTCAAGTGGCGGGGCCCTTGGAATCCCGAGTTGGAGGGACACCCCCTTGGAGGCAGAGGTGGGCATCAAAGACAGAGCAGCCCCGTGTGGTCCTAGAGTCCGACTTCCGAAAGGCCGCATCTATGCATGCTGCAGGCAGAGACGGTGACCGTGGTGGCTACGTCTGCAAAAGCCCAGTTCTCATGGGCCTAGGTCTGAGGCCGGGACCGGCAGAGGGCTATGAAGGGGTCATGGGCCGGCAGACGGTTCACACTGGTGAGTAGCGTGAGCTGGGGCACTCGTTACCGTGCCAACTCCACGCACGGATGAGGACCCTGGGCTGAAGGCCCACGTCCTTCACCACGCATCAGCTCAAGCCCTGAGAGGGTTCGCTGTCTGACCCTAGTCAGAGGCCCTAGCAGGAGCAGCTGCGGGAAGCGATCGAAGTGGGGGGCAGGGGATGGTGTGCTGGTGGGAACCACCTCCTTCATCTCATGGCTTTTCTTCCATCCCTCCTTTCAGTCTTGGAGAGATCGGCCCGTTCAAGAGGCACCCCTGAGAGCCAGGTCTGTAGACACGAGAGCCTCGTGACGGGAGCCCCGAGGGCAGGGGGCTGCACGCCCTCGAGCGGGCTCCCCGGCCGTGGAGAACGCAAGGACAATCACGAAGGGTCCCCGACCTACCGGCCCCTCCTCCAGGACACAGCGCGTGGACTGTAGGCTACCTCCGCGCTCCACCCCGAGACGGGTCGCACTGCTCCCGCCGCCGCGACCCCGGGCCCTAGTGCCAGGTCTCCCCTCTTCCACGCGCGCGATTACTGCACGGCAGAGGTGAAGGGCGCGGAGGTGGTGGGGGTCCCCAGCGTAGTATGACAGGAGGGGTTCAGCGGGAAAAAGACCCAGCCCGCGGCTCAGGACCCAGGACACGCGAGCGTGGGACTCCCGGGCCGGGAGGTTGGGGTGCGGTCGGGCGTGGGGGAGCTACGTGCGGACACGCGCATGCGCGCGGCGACCCGGACCTGTAGAGGGCAGCAGTGACCTCTGGACCCCACTCCGCCAACCCAGGCCCGCATCGCGCACCTGCCTGTGAGGCGGCTGTGGCCGCGGGAGGAACCAGAGGGAACTGAACTGGCCACTCCCGCGGCCGGTGGGACGTAAGGTCAGCAGCTGAACAAAGAAGCGAGCGCGGGCCGGACTTTTTCCCTTATTAGACATGGCGGCGTTGGCCTCAGGGAGATCTCTGCGCTTGTGCAGGCGCCCACAAGCTAATGTAAGTCCTGGATAGCCTACTTCCGCCAGGCATGCTTTTAGGTCCGCCTCTGCAAGCGCGCATGCGCTTGGGCTGCATCAATTCCGTCTAGCACAAAACGTTCTTCTACATCCTTCCTCCGGATTGGTCCGTAGGGACACGATCGCATCTTACGCAGGCGTCGCGCCTGCTGACCCGGAAGTTTTCCTCCAGTTAAAAGCGTTGGATCGCTGCGCGCGGTCTCTTCCTGTCTGTACCAGAGCGGCGCGTGTTCCACGCCGAGCGATAGAGACGCCCAGGCTGTGCTCTCAGGTGAGCCCGCTTTAGGACCGGTGGTCCTTGGGACGGTTCAGGGTCTTTCGGGGACCATGTCCCGCGCCCTGAGCCTCTTTTGATTAGATCCCACTTCTGTATCCGGGAAAAAGAACGAAGAAACGGGTGCGGGACGAGTTACTCTTAATTTTTGCCCCGCCGCTTCTAGCTTTTCCGCATGGCGGGGCTCGGGGATCGTGCTCTGGACTGTGCCGTTGCGCTCTGAGATGGGAAGTTTCCATTCTTAGGCACACGATGCACTCTTCGGTTCTGTGTCACTTTCCCTCCTTGATGGAAGCCCCTAGAACCTTCACACCGTCAGTAAAGGATCAAACCCTTTGGGTTGACTGTGCTACGCGGTACTTACCGTGGTCTTTGATGTCGTCTAACGGTCCCACTTCACGGCCAAGGAAACAGTACGAGGCAGAATGTTGACTTGGGTCAAAGAGGATGTACATGGCGTGGTTGGGGTTTGAGTTACAGCCGTTGCAATGTCAGGACGTTTGGCATCTGCTGAGGCGTTATACCTTGGTCCTATGCGGCACCTGTTGACTGATGACTGCCAAGCCTTGGGTCCAGGGGTTCTAGGTGAAAGAGATGATTCTTGCTCAGAGCTGAGTAATTTTTCTAGTGCTTGAAAACATGTTCCCAGTCTTTCTTGGTCCTTTGCATTCCCCAGTTCAGCACTGGATGGCGGCTAGCCTCAGACTTGGGATGAGTGTGCCTGTGCTCTGCGCCAGCTGGGTTCTGACACTTTTTTCCTGTCGTCACCTTGTCCCAGGATGACCGAGTGGGAAACAGCAGCCCCCGCGGTAGCAGAGACCCCTGACATCAAGCTCTTCGGGAAGTGGAGCACCGATGACGTGCAGATCAATGACATTTCCCTGCAGGTGAGGGGCCTTGGGCCTTCTCGGCTGGGGCTGACATCTTTCCAGGAAGGAACACATCAAACTGGCTGTGCCAATAAGTCAAGAATAGAGGTCATAACCGGTAAAGAAGGGATCCCACGGCCACCACATCTACCACTTCCCTTCTTACGTCCAGTTAAAAGATTGCCACAACTTTTGTCACGAGAGGACTCTAATCAGAAGGAGCATCACATCTGACATACCGTATTTTTGTTACTGTTTTTGTAGTAAAAATACATACAACATCCACTGCCATTCTTTTGCATGTGAATATCCAATTATCTGGCACCATCTCTTAAAGGGATTATTTTTGTCCCCAGTTGAATGGCCTTGGGCACTTGTAAAAAGTGGGCCGGCGATAGATGTATGGGTTTCATTCTGGATGCTCAGTTATATTCCACTGGTCTGTATGTCTGTCTTTATGCCAGTACCACACTTTCCTGCCTTATATTAAGTTTTGGAATTGGGAAGTTGTGAGTTGTCCTAATTTGTTCCCACTCCTTACAGTTTTACAAACCCCTTTTGTCCCCTCCCCACCAGGGCATCGTTATGAATATTGTGGGCCTTAGGAACTTTTGCTTCTGTGAGCCCTTCCTCCATTAAAAGAAAGTATTTGAAATTATATTTTGTGACTGCATTGGTATAAAGATGAATATCATTCGGGTTGTACTTTACTCACCTCTCTCTGAGATAGGATCTCTCTGTCATCCAGGCTGGAGTGCAGTGGCGTGACCACAGTTCACTCTGCAGACTCAATACACCTGGGCTCGGGATCCTCAGCTAGCGGGAGCCACAGGTGCATGCCACCAAACTTGCCACCTTTTGTTTTAGAAAGAATGCAGACTTTTTTGTTGTCTGTAAAGATGTCTTGGAACTTAGGGACTATGCCTAGTGGATCATTCAGCCTTGTTTTTCACTCTGAATATCTTGTAGATCTTTGATTTCTTTCCTTCATGGGTTTATTTCAGGGGGTCCACAAACATTTTATGTAATTAATTGATTGATTTTTTTTTTTGAGACTTAGTTTCGCTCTTGTTGCCCAGGCTGAAGTGCAGTCAGTCTCCGCTCACTGCAACCCCCACTTCCCATGTTTAAGCGAGCCTCCCAAGTAACTGAAATTGCCGGTGCCCACCACCATGCCCAACTAATTTTTGTATTTTTTTTTCTTATTTTTATTTTTGAGACAGAGTCTCGCTCTGTCACCCAAGCTGGAGTGCAGTGGCAAGATCTCAGCTCACTACAACCTCCATCTCCTGAGTTCAAGTGATTCTCCTGCCTCAGCCTCCCTAGTACGTGGGACCACAGGTACATGCCACCATACGCGGCCAATTTTTTTTTTTTTTTAAGAGATGGGGTCTCACCATGTTGGTCAGGCTGGTCTTGAATACCTGAACTTGTGATCTGCCCATCTCGGCCTCCCAAAGTGCTGGGATTACAGGCTTGAGCCACTGCGCCTGGCTAATTTTTGTATTTTTAATACAGACGGTTTCACCATATTGGGCAGTCTAGTCTCAAACTCCTGACCTCAGGTAATCCACCCGCCTAGGCCTCACAAAGTGCTGGAATTACAGGCTTGAGCCGCCGTACCTGGCCTCTGTTAATTCATTTTTATGTTACTTTTCTCTTTAAAGCTTTCGTAAAACACATTTAAAATATGAATTATTGTTCACCATCCCTTGTTTTACCAAACGTTTATTAAGTGCCTGTTCTGCTAGGTAAATAAACATCATTGGGAGTTCACTGTGTTTTAAACACCTGTGCAGGGCTCTACTGTTGGGCCAAACCCTTCCTGGGGAATTTGGTGTTTGCAGTTTTTTGCTGCATGTTGAAAACCCTCCGTGAATGCCTTTCTCATTGTCTATTTGTGCAGGTGCTTCTCTTGGGGTAGACACTGGACTGTGAGGTGTTTTTTTTTTTGGTGTGTGAGGGGGTGTTTCTTGCAGCCAGACCATGAAATAGGACTTTGAGTTTAAGCACTGGACTGTGCATTTTTTTTTCTTACAGCCAGACCATGAAATAGGAGTGTGAGTTTTGGTGTAGTGTGTTCTTTTTCAGACGTTCCTTGTATTTGTAGAAACAGGTAATTGTGTCTATTCTCAGAGGCAAGTGAAAGGGTGGCCTTAGGGACATTTTGTGATGGAACTGTCAACAGCAGTCTCCTTTGAATACACATAGCTCCCCTCATTCTTCCCTTTTACACATGCATGGTGAACTTTTTGGCATTTTTTACATTTTTGTGGAGGAATGGCTATGTATGTATAGTATAGGGAGGCAGCTGTTGTTCTGGGCCGGGCACGGTGGCTCACGCCTCTAATCCCAGCACTTTGGGAGGCCGAGGTGGGTGGATCATCTGAAGTCAGGAATTCGAGACCAGCCTGACCGACCGATGTGGTGAAACTCCATCTCTACTGAAACTACAAAAATTAGTCACATGTGGTTGTGCATGCCTGTGGTCCCAGCTACTCAGGAGGCTGAGGCAGGAGAATAGCTTGACTGGTGGCAGACGTGGCAGTGAGCCGAGATGGCGCCATTGCACTCCCGCCTGGGTGATAAAGCGAGAGTGTCTCAAAAACAAATGATGGCTCACGCCTGTGATCCCAGCACTTTGGGAGGCCCAGGCGGGCGGATCACCTGAGGTCAGGAGTTTGAGACCAGCCTGGCCAACATGGGGAAACCCCACCTCTACTAAAAATAAAAAATTAGCTGGTCATGGTGTCGTGTATCTGTAGTTCTAGATACTGGGGAGGCTGAGGCAGGAGAATCGCTTGAACCCGGGAGGCAGAGGTTTCAGTGAGCCGAGATCACGCCACTGCACTCCAGCCTGGGCCACAGAGCGAGACTCCGTCTCAAAAAAACGAAACAAAAAACCAAAAAACTTTCTCACTCTGTGGTGGTTGTTCCCGTCTTAGGGGACACTTAGCAATGTCTGTTTTTAGGTGTCAAAACCGAAGGTGACGGGGCCAGGCACAGTGGCTCATGCCTGTAATCTCAACACTTTGGAAGGCTGAGGCAGATGGGACACTTGAGGTCAAGAGTTCGAGATCAGCCTGGCCAACATAGTGAAACCCCATCTCTAATGAAAGTACAAAAAATTAGTAAGGTGTCGTGGCACATGCTTGTAATCCCAGCTACTTGGGAGGCTGAGGCAAGAGTATCACTTGACCCCAGGAGGTGGAGGCTGCAGTCAGCCAAGATTGAGCCCCTGCACTCCAGCCTGGGCAACAGAGCAAGACTCCATCTCACAGAAAACAACCAGGCTGGAGGCCGGGCGCAGTGGCTGATGCCTGTGATCCCAGCACTTTAGGAGGCCGAGGCAGGCGGATCACCTGAGGTCAGGAGTTCAAGGTCAGACTGGACAATATGGAGAAACCTCATTTCTACCAAAAATACAAAAATTTAGCCTGGCATGGTGGCATGTGCCTGTAATCCCAGCCACTCAGGAGGCAGAGGCAGGAGAACTTCTTGAACCCAGGAGGTGGAGGTTGCAGTGAGCCGAGATTGCACCTTTGCACTCCAGCCTGGGTGACAGAGCAAGACTCAATCTTGAGGGGAAAAAAAAAATTTGGGCTGGGCATGGTGGCTTACGACTGTAATCCCAGCATGGGAGGCCGAGGTGGGCAGATCACGAGGTCGGGAGAGTGAGACCATCCTGGTTAACACAGTGAAACCCTGTCTCTACTAAAAATAGAAAAAATTAGCTGGGTGTGGTCGCCTGCACCTGTAGTCCAAACTACTCTGGAGGCTGAGGCAGGAGAATCACTTGAACCCAGGAGGTGGAGGTTGTAGTGGGCTGAGATTGCACCACTGTACTCCAGCCTGGGCAACAGAGCTAGACTCCCCCTCAAAAAAAAAAAAAAAAAAAAAAAATTGAAGGGGTTGCCAGTGGCATAACAGATGCTGTTAAACATCCTATAGTATGCAGGACAGCCCCTCAAACAATTAATCTGGTCCAAAATGTCCTATAGTGCAGAGTTAGAGGAATTCCGTTTTAGAAAACTGGAATCACGGGCTCTAGTCTCCTTAGATTCCTACTCTCTTTCATTCATTATGAAGTAAGTATCCTTTTTGGTGACTGAATAAAGTCACCAGTTCCAGGTTTTTTCCTCGTGGTGCATGCGGCTTACATCCAAGTCCCCTGGGAAGGCATACCAGGATCCCAGACAGCTGTCGGGCTACCCCGAACGGGTACTTGTTTCCTCCTCTGGTCCCTCGCCAAGGCCCATGCTGCTGCTGACCATTTTCTCTGCATTTCCTGCTCTCTGCTACCCCAGGATTACATTGCAGTGAAGGAGAAGTATGCCAAGTACCTGCCCCACAGTGCAGGGCGGTATGCCGCGAAACGCTTCCGCAAAGCTCAGTGCCCCATCGTGGAGCGCCTCACTAACTCCATGATGATGCACGGCCGCAACAATGGCAAGAAGCTCATGACTGTGCGCATCGTCAAGCATGCCTTCGAGATCATCCACCTGCTCACAGGCGAGGTAAGGCTCTGATGGCAGGCTGTGCCCTCAGTACACCCCACAGCCCCATGCTGTGTATGCCAGGCTTACCCCCAGTGTGCTGTGGTCACTCTTGTTTTAGGGGTGAGAATGGGGAGGAATGCATGGGACTGGATGTCGGGCTCATAGCCCCCTTCTCTTAGAACCCTCTGCAGGTCCTGGTGAACGCCATCATCAACAGTGGTCCCCGGGAGGACTCCACACGCATTGGGCGAGCTGGGACTGTGAGAAGACAGGCTGTGGACGTGTCCCCACTGCGCCGGGTTAATCAGGTGAGCCTAGGGCTTAGGCACGTCGGAGGGTGGACACAGCCACCGGAGTGGGTGGAGTCTTGCCTGGGGCAGGAAGGCTTGTCTTTGTTGCATGTTTTACCTGCAACATCACTTCCTCTAGGAAGCCTTCCTGGATTCCCACCCTCCGTGGGGCAGGTCCAGGCTCTGGTTCTTCCAGAACACATTTGACTGAGGTCTTCTTTCATTTGAGTGTATATTTTTACACTACGTGTGTATATGTACTTTTTTTTTTTTTATTGGAGTTTAAGAATCGGTTGCAGACATTACAATAATTTTCTCCTGAATACAGCAGGTATCTTAAAAACAGATGACCTGTTACCATTGTCACCCCCCCGAAGGAATTTGACAGCAATACAATAATCAGATTAGTCATTGTTCCATTTATGCATGTGTCCCCAGAATGTCCCTTATAGTGGCTGGTTGTCAATTGGGGGTCACAATTAAGAGCATATATATTGCCTTTTGTTTTCCTTTAAAAAATTTTTTTTTAGAAATAACTGAGATGGGGTCTCTCTGTTTCCTAGGGTGTTCTTGAACTCCAGGTCTCAAATGATCCTGCCCCCTCAGCCTCCCAAAGTGCTAGGGTTTCAGGCGTGGGCCACCACACCTGGCTGCATTTTTTGTTGTTGTTTGTAGAGATGGGGTTGCCCAGGCTGGTCTCAAACTCCCAGCCCAAGGGATCTCCCACCTCAGCATCCCAAAGTGTTGGGATTACAGGTGCAAGACACCACACCAGGCCATGTAGCATTTTGCTGTTGAGGCCGGTCTCAATCTCCTGTCACTGGGGACCCAACATCAGCCTGTGTGTGTGTTTCTGGACACTCGCTCTTGTGGCCCTCTTTCTGATTGCAAATCTGGCATGATGTCATCTCCGTTGACATCTTGTCTCAGTGGGCCTATGGGTGACAACATGGCTGCCAGCATCTGTTGGGGGTGGGCCCAGGGTGCCAGAGGACCGCAGCCTGTCATTTTGGCCTGTCCCCTGCTCTCTCCCTAGGCCATCTGGCTGCTGTGCACAGGCGCTCGTGAGGCTGCCTTCCGGAACATCAAGACCATTGCTGAGTGCCTGGCGGATGAGCTCATCAATGCTGCCAAGGTGGACGAGGGCACTCTGGTGGGGGGGTCTTCAGTGGGGCATTTGGTGGGGGTCCTTCAGAATTCAAAACTGTCTGTCTCCTTGCAGGGCTCCTCCAACTCCTATGCCATCAAGAAGAAGGACGAGCTGGAGCGTGTGGCCAAGTCCAACCGCTGATTTTCCCGGCTGCTGCCCAATAAACCTGTCTGCTCTTCGCGGCAGCCCCACCCACTTGTGCCGTTGCCTGTCTTCAGTGGGGGGGTGTGGGTGGCATGGCCCTGGTGGCCCTGGGAGTTGCTCACCGTCCTGACCTGTAGCCCTGTGGGGACCTGGAAGCATTGCTGACTCAGAACCATGGCACCCCAGGGCTAGCAGCTAGGGCACCGGTGGTAGCCAGGTTGCCTGGAGTGTCCCAGCAGGTACTGGAAATGAGACCGACGCGGTTGTCCGTAACTTCTGGCACATGAATGATCGCTGTGTTCTGGGTGGGTGGATGGCTTGGGTGCCTGTGAGTTCTGGGTAGTTACAAGGCCATCCTGAGAGGCTTGTTGAGGTAGCCCTGGAGAGAAGGAAAGTCCAGGTGTTTGGGCCACACTGTTGCAGACCTCTGGTTTCACCCTCTTGGAGTGTAGGTTGCACTGCTGGTTACCTCCCCAGCCATACTGGTTGTGGCTGCAGCCCGGGCCTGTACACCCAGTTTCCACAGGCTATACAGGTTCCCTTCCACCAGTGTGCATGCAGTGTCATCAGGCTGCTGGCACAGGTTGGGACCCACCCAGGGCCACAGGCCGGTAGAAGATTCATCAGGTCCTGATGGGTGGGGTGGTCCTGAGCCCGCCCACCCTGTGCCATCACCTTTCCACCGCCTGCAGCATGTCACCAAGGCAGGCTTGGTGTTCATCCTGGTGGGGCTGGCCCAGGGGGCGGGGCAGGCAGTCAAACGGGTCCAGCGGGTACCTGGGACCTGGAGGGGTGGCCCCAGGTGAGCACCCTCCCCCTGGGAGGGTTCTTTTGAACCCAGCTGCAGGTAGGCCGGAGACTGGTCAGAACAGGCAGGGACACGCCACTGGCCAGAGGGAGGAGGCGTCCACAGGTAGGTAGGGTCCCACAGCCTGGCTGGGGTCGTTTCTCTGGGCAGCCCCGGCCCTGTGCTGGGCTTCTCAGCAGCTGGGTTCCTTTCCCTTGCCTAGGTGTCCGTGTCTGTTCAGTGGAGTCTTGTAGGGTCTTCCAGGTTGTCTGCTGAGCTCCTCCAGGGGTCCCTGCCTGCTCCTCTGTGGGATGGGTCCTTTCCATCCCTGTCTGGCGTCCTCCCCATGTCAGTGTTCAGCTCCAGTCTGTCTCCCTGTTTCCAGTTCAGGAACTGATCCTCCGTGGGTCCGTTCCTATCCCCAGTCGCTGCCACGGGTCTCCCCTCTCCTCTGCTCCTGGAGGCTAGACACACCCCTCGGGAAGGTCCTGCTCTGTACTGGGGGGTCCTGCAAAGTCCAGTCCCCAGTCTTCCCTGGAGTTCCTGCTGGTCTCAGAAGCGGCTCCACGCCCCCCCCTCCCCTACCTGACCCCCGTCTCCTCGCAGGTCCGTCCGGATGCCCTGCCCTCGGCCGCCCTGGCTCCGCCGTCCCCGGGCCCTTCAGGGCTCGGGGCCCAGCTCCCCAGGCTCGCTCTCTGCACCCCGCTCCCCGGGCAGACGGGAGGACGAGGAGGAGGGAGACTGCAGCCCCGGCCCCAGCCTGCTCCCCGCCTCCCCGGCGGAGTGCCTCATCTGCGTGTCGCCCTTCGACGGCGTGTTCAAGCTGCCCAAGCGGCTGGACTGTGGCCACGTCTTCTGTCTCGAGTGCCTGGCGCGCCTATCGTTGGCCACGGCGGGCGGCGGCGACGCGGTGGCCTGCCCGGTGTGCCGCGCGCCCACGCGCCTGGCCCCCCGCCGCCCACTGCCCGCGTTGCCCACGCAGTCCGCCCTCCTGCCCCGCGCCGCGCGCGCGCCGCCCTCGCGCCAGGGCTCCGTGCGCTTCGACAGGCGCCGCGGCCGCCTCTACCTGCGGCCGCCGCCGCCCCCGCCCGGGCCGCGTAAGTCCCGCGCCCCGCGCGCCCCGCCGGCCCCGCCGCCCCCGCCGCCCCTGCGCCTGGGCCGCCCGCTGTCGCGCCGCCTGACGCTGGACAGCCCGGGCTGGGTCTTCAACGCGGCCGTGGCGGTGGCCGTGCTGGTGGCCGCCGGCCTTGTGGTCTCGGGCGTCTACATCTTCTTCCTCATTCCGCACGCCGCCTCCTCTGGCCCCGCGCGGCCCCAGCTCGTGGCGCTCGCCCCAGCGCCCGGCTTCTCTTGGTTCCCGCCGAGGCCCACGCCGGGGGCGCCCTGGACCCCCGCCTGGACGCCGCGCCCCACGGGCCCTGACCCGGACGCGGCCCTGCCAGGAACTGCAGAAGATGTGCTGGAGCCCAAGGAGGGTCCCGAGGACCCGGCGGAGACCGAGGCGGTGTTGGACAAGCAGCCGGGCAGCCCGTGGGGCACAGAGGCTGGCCCCGGCTGGGCCCCGTGGGCTCGGGGCGCAAGGAGGCTGTGGCGCCCACAGTAAGTGCGCCCGCGCCGCAGTCCTAGCCAGGCCTGGCAGCTCCGTGTCATCTGGGGGCCTAAGCAGGGTGCCCAGCGCTTACCCGTTTCTCCAGAGTGGGGCCTGGAGCAAGCATCCTTGGCATTGTCACCATGGGGCAGATCCCTCTCAAGGAGCAGCCACCGCAGTCGCCCCGCAGGGATGCTCTGGTAACACCCCGACCACCATTCTTGTGGCTGTCCAGTGCTGGGATTGCAGGCGGAGGGTGCCCTCACCATGACCTCTGTAAGGGTCCTGCTGGGGGTGCCCCAGAGGCCTGGGGGAGCGCCTCGTCAGCACCAGAGGCTCAAGGTCCTGACCCACGCATCTTCTGAGCTGGCCACAGCGGGCGCGGGCCCGCCCATCTTTGGAGGGCAGAGCTGCAGCTGCTGCTGGCATTCCCTGGTCACGGGTCTCTCCACGTGACTGGCGCATTGCAGGGGACCTCCCACCACTCCGCCGTCTGCCTGCAGGCTGGGCCTGAGTGGGCTCCAGCCGTCTACCCGCTGATCCCGGGCGTATCGTTGCATCCCGCACACCTGGTTGGGGCTGGGGCTCCGGCTTGAAAGAGCAGGGTGTCCTGGCCAGGGCTGGGGAGGAACCTGAGTCTTAGAGACTGGCTCCCACCCCAATCCTAAGTCCCCAGCTGCCCTGGGAGCCTCAGCTTCCCCCTGGGTTGTGGCTTCTAGGATCCTCTCAATATGCTGTGTTGCAGCTGTGCTCATCATGACTCAGAGAGGCCAGGGTCACCCCAGGGGTCAGATAGAGGCAGACGATGGTGGGAGTGGGAGTCCTGGACCTCCTTGGTTAGCCACAGCGATCCTAGTCCCTTTCCCTGGCCACCAGAGTCCTCATCACCCCCGATTAATATCTTGGTGCCAGTTCCTGCACTTCTTCCCCCAGGGCTCCATCTGTCACCCAGCCGCCTTTCTTGTGCCTCGAGGTGAAGCGTGAGCGTCCCTGACAGCAGCCTCCAGGGAAGGTGGCGTGTGGGCTCCTGTCCTCTTTCTCTCAGAAGTCTTCCTGGGTTCGTTACTGCGGATTGATGGCAGCTATGCTCTGTGCAGACGGAACGTGGGGCTTCTGTCTTCTCCCAGGCCCTGCACGCCCCCATCTGGCTTCACCTCATTCTGGGGTGGAGTGCCGTATTTTGGGAATGGGCACCCAGCATGTTCCAAAGAGAAACATGACTTCCGTGTGGCTGGAGGCTCCTGTTTGATTTGTTTATGTGTGTCCTCAGGACCCGCATACAGGAGGTGACAAACAGGGGAGTGACAGAATTGCAGGTGACCCAAGCAGCCTGGGAATGCACCCTGGGCCCGGGACTGTCTAGAGCTAGCTCTGGTGTGAGCTGTTGCTTCCAGGTGGAAGCCAGAGGAGGAATACTAGGGAGTCCATGGGCATGTCTTCCCAGACCAGTTCTTGCCCACACCCACATGCTGATGTCACCCGCAGGGGCTGGGGTCAGTGTAGTGGGTCACTGGGCAGCCACAGCCCAGCCGCATAGGGAAGGAACCTGGTCAGAGAGCATCAGAGTGGGTGGTCCATTCACTTTCTCTGGCTGCTGTGACAAAATGCCCCCAACCCAATTCTTTAGAACACACGTTTATTTTAATTTATTTATTTTAAATAATCATCGTCTCACTCTGTCACCCGGGCTGGAGTGCGGTGGTGCAATCTTGGCTCTCTGCAACCTTTGCCTCCCGGGTTCAAGCGATTCTCCTGCTTTGGCCTCCTGAGTAGCTGGGACTGCAGGCACCTGCCACTATGCCCAGCTAATTTTTGTATTTTTAGTAGCAACGGGGTTTCACCATGTTGGCCAGGCTGGTATTGAACTCCTGACCTTGTGATTCACCCACCTTGGCTTCCTCAAGTGCTGGGATTATAGGTGTGAGCCACCGTGCCTGGCCTCATTTCATTTATTTATTTTGTTTGAGACAGAGTCTTGCTCTGTAGCCCAGGCTGGCGTGACCCCGGCTCATTGCAACCTCTGCCTCCTGGCTTCAAACGATTCTCCTACCTCAGTCTCCCAAGTAGCTGGGATTACAGGCATAAACCACCACGCCCAGCTTTTTGTATTTATTTTTTACTTTTTTTCTTTTTTTTCTCTGGCATGCAAATATCTTAAGCTTTTTGTATTTTTAATAGAGACAGGGTTTCGCCGTGTTGGCCAGGCTGGTCTTGAACTCCTGGTCTCAAGTGATCTGCCCACCTCAGCCTCCCAGAGCGCTGGGATTGCAGGCATGGGCCACCGCGCCTGCCTAAACACACCCTTATATTACAGTTCTGCAGTTCAGAAGTCCACGATCAGTTTCACTGGGCCAAAGCTGAGGTGCCCACAGGGCTAGTTCTTTCTGCAGGCTGTAAGAGATGATCCATTTCATTAGTTTTTCCAGCTTCTAGGGCTCCATTCCTTGGTTCTTGGCACCTTCAAAGCCAGCAATGCAGCATCTTCAAATCTCTCTGACCCTCTTTGCCTCCGTCTTTCACTTCTAAGGACACTACGTGTACGTTGCACCCAACCAGATAAACCAAGGTAGTCTCCCATCTCATGATCATTAATTTAATCACACCTGCAAAGTCCATTTTGTGGTGTCCGATAAAAGATTGACAAGCTCCAGGGATTCAGACCTGGATATCTTTGGAGGCCATGATTCTGCCTACCATGGCATCTGAGGTCCTCTTCATTGCCTCCCTGTCCCGCCCCAACCTAGGGGAGTGGGGGTGTACAATGGTAGATCTGACCCAGATGGGCCGAGGGGGTGCGGTTACAAAGGGGCCCTTGCCTGGTGGTGCACAGAAGAGAGAGGATGCTCTGTGTCTGAGGGTGGTCCAGGAAGGCTGCCTGGAGGAGGAAGCTGTATCCTAAAGGATGCTCAAGAGCTGATATTGAAGCCGGTGGCATAGCCTATTGCAATGACAGGGGGACCTGGGGAGTCCAGGGGTGGCTGAGGGTAGTGAGTGGGGTCAGCCACCCCTGGACCATTCTCTGTCTTAACCAGCTCCCTCCTAGGGGCTTTTGTGGCTTCTGCACTCTACTAGCTTGGAGCCAGGAGCCTCATTCTCTCTTGCAGTAAAATGAGGTTGGTAACTGAGCCTAGGGGTGGCTGAGCCTCTGGTCTGCTCATTACTACCTGGGTTCCAGGTGTCCGCCTGTCTACAAAGGAGCTGCCTGAAACCCCTGAGAGGGACGCCTCCCACCTTTGCCCGGGCTCAGCTCTCCCGTCTGCTCCTCAGAGCTGAAGTTGTGCCCTCCCGGCCTCCCTCTGCCCACCCCATCACTGCTGTACACCCTGCCCCTTGGCACTGTGGCCCCGGACTTGCTTCTCCTGGCAGGTCTGGGTGCTTGTGAAGCCCGGTGCCAGGGACCAGCATGGGACAGCCTGTGATTCTCGTTTCTGTAAATGGACGACAATAAATCTTTTTCCTTCATCCGCAAGTGTTTGCTGAGCGCCTTCTATGTACCAGGCGGCACCCAGGGCACGTTGGGAGCGAGGACCACCTGCAGGGGGCAGATGGGGTCCAGGAGGCTGAGCCGACCGAGCCATGGTTCTGGTCTCACTGCCTCCTCCGTCACGCGCAGGGGGCCTCTGCTCCCCAAGCCTGTCCCAAATCCTGCCGTCCAGCTCTCCTCTCCGCCGTGCAGGAGGTGCCCAGGGTCCGGTCTACGGGTTCCGCCATTCTTTCCTCAATGAGGGTCGATGAGGTCCCTGCCCACGCCAGACCCGTCGCCGGCCGTCGTCGGGGCGCCCTCTCGTGATCAGGCCGAGGGACCAAGGGCCAAGAGGGGGGCCTTCGCGAAACGCTGGAAGCTTCATTGTCCAGACTGACATATCGGGAAACTGAGGCTGACCAGCTGGGCAGAGCGTGCCTTCGAACCTGGGTCCTGGAAGCGATCTGCAAGATCTCTTCTCACCTCAGCCGCACGTGCCGGCATCCTTGCGTTTCCCTGCTTCTCCAGATCACAGCTGCAGCTCTCTCCTCCGCCCTCCGAGTCACGGTCCTGCCTTCTCCCTCCTCACACCGGGGGTGGGTCCAGAATGCAGAGAGGCCTTCGGGGAAGCGCGGACCAATCGGAGGCGCAAAGTAGGGCTGAGGAGGCGGGGCTTTTGTAGCCGTAGCAACCCGTCCCGCCGTTGCTGCGCGCGCATGGCTTCCACGACGCAGCCGTACTAGGCGCGGCAGGGAAGGCGCGCCAGAACCGACGGCCAATCGGGGGCCCGAGGGCAGCGTTGCCACGACGACCACGCTGCTCCCGAGAGTGCGTCAGGCGCTGGGGCCGCTGGGAACTCGGGGCGCCCGCGGAGAGGGCAGTGAGTTTCAGCGCGCTGGGGGTGCTGGCAGGAGCAGAGGCCGCGGCGCGTAGAGCGACGCTGTGGGATCCAAGGCTGTGAGACCCGAGGCTGCCGGGCCTTAGGTGAGCATCGAGCGAGAGAGCCGGGCCCCTCGAGCGCCCTCCCACGTTTCGTCCCCACGCCACGCGGGGGCTTACGCTGTTGGGGGCCGGTGGCCGTGAGTACAGGTCATATAGTTATGAATACGTTTTAACGGAGGCCCAAACACACAGTATAACGCGAGGATCCGATATAAAGTGGACCTTCTGAGGAAAAATTGTTTTTTAGCCGGACGTGGTGGCGGGCGCCTGTAGTCCCACCGAGTCGTGAGGCTGACACAGGAGCATGGCTTGCACCTGGGAGGCTGAGGCTCCAGTGACCGTGCCCGACCGATGTCTTGTAATTAAGAGTAAAGCAGGCCGGCCGCGGTGGCTCACGCCCGTCATCGCAGCACTTTGGGAGGCCGAGGCGGGCGGATCATGAGGCCAGGAGCTGGAGACTATCCTGGCCAACAAGGTGAAACCCCGTCTCTGCTAAAATTAGAAAAATTATCTGGACGTGGGGCGGGTCCCTGTAGTCCCAGCTACTCCGGAGGCAGAGGCAGGAGCATCGCTTGAATCCAGGAGGTGGAGGTTGCAGTGAGCCGAGATCGCGCCTTTGCACACTCCAGCCTGGCGGCAGAGTAAGACTCCCTCTCAAAACAAAAACAAAAAACCAGAGGAGGAGCAGTAATTGGGACATGCATGTGAATTCACAGCAGAGTACGGCTGGCCAGTGTGTGGCAGTGTCTGCTCAAATGTGAACGACAGTTCCCTCATGACATGCCGAAGAAGGCATGTGCAACCAATCAAATACCTACACTGTTCTGAAGGGAAAGTGTCTATAGGCCATTGTTGCAAATAAACATCCTTTGCCGAAGAGAAGAAAATATGTGCTTGTTTTAAAGAGTGGACAGAGTCCGCACTCAGGCCCGCATCTTGGTGACCTGGAAGTCCCCACTCATCCAATGTCTATAAAGAAGTACTAAGGGAAGTTTGGTTTTGTTTTTCTTCTTTGAAATGGAGACTCGCTGTGTTGCCCAGGCTGGAGTGCTGTGGTGTGATCTCGGCTCACCACAACCTCCATCTCCCGGGTTCAAGCGATTCTCCTGCCTCAGCCTCCCAAGTAGCTGGGATTATAGGCACGTGCCACCGTGCCTAGCTCATTTTTGTGTTTTCAGTAGAGATGGGGTTTCACCATGTTGATCAGGCTGCTTTTGAACCGTCTGTCCGCCTTGGGCTCCCAAAGTGTTAGGATCACTGGCATAAGACAGCGTGCCCAGCCCTAAAGGAAGTTTTTTTTTTTTTTTTTTTTGAGATAGAGTCTCACTCGGTCGCCAGGCACCAGGCGGGCGTGCGGTGGCGCAATCTCGGCTCACTGCAACCTCCGCCTCCTGCGTTCAAGCAATTCTCCTGCCTCAGTCTCCCGAGTAGCTGGGACTACAGGCGCACACCACCACGCCCAGCTAATTTTTGTATTTTAGTAGAAACAGGGTCTCACCATATTGGCCAGGATGGTCTCGATCTCTTGACCTCACGATCCGCCCGCCTCGGCCTCCCAAAGTGCTGGGATGACAGGCTTGAGCCACCGCGCCTGGCCAAGGAAGTTTTTAAAGCTGAAAGCAGGTGACCACACACAGTAATTGTCATCATGAAAAAACATCAGAGCACCGCAGTATAGGCTGGATGAGGTGGCTCAAACTTGTAATCCCAGCATTTTGAGAGGCCAAGGCAGGAGGATTTGTTGAGGCCAGGAGTTCAAGACCAGCCTCGGCAACATAGCAAGACACCATCTGTACTAAAAAGTAAACTAACTAAATAAAAACTATAAATGCATTTCCCCCTCCCACTTTTTTTTTTTCTTTTTTTTCGGTTGGAGGAAACAAGGGCTTACAGAGTGCCTAGGTGAAATGGTTACAAGTACTGGGAAAGTAAACTGCAGCAAACTGCCTCAGGCCTCTGGGGAGGGAAACTTCTCTAAGCCTTCATGTTTCAGTTGCAGAGTGACTTTGACTCTGTTATAGTACATAGCATGCTCCAGTTACTTTTGTAGCATTATAAAGTAACCAGACGCTTGTAGGCGGCTTGTGAGACTCACTCCTTCCAGCTGCACCTAGAATACAATCTTTAGATAACCACTGGCTTCAGCTTTTCAGTTTCTCACAAAGCCGCCACTGCCAGCAGTCTTTATAGATGCCTTGGTTCCTGCTCACCGCAGATTGCTCTACCGTCTTGTCACCGCTCTCCACTATCGCCTCACCTTCCCTCCACTATCTGCTGACTGCTCAAAGTGAGTGTAACCAATAAACACTGTGGGGAACCTAAGTTCGGCACCTTCACTGCCTGCATCACAAGTGATGGTCCCCTGGTTCCACCTTCATTCTTAATCTGTCTTTTTCTCATTCCTTTGTCGTCACTGAACCCGGGTCACCCATGGGTAGGGTGTGGGGGCTGGTTCCCTACATTTTTTTGAGATGGAGTCTTGGCCTGTTGCCCAGGCTGGAGTGCAATGGCCCAATCTCTGCTCACTGTAACCCCCGCCTCCCAGGTTCAAGCAATTCTCCTGCCTCAGCCTCCCAAGCAGCTGGGATGACAGGCACCCACCACCACACCCAGATTTTTGTCTTTTTAGTAGAGACGGGGTTTCATCATATTAGCCAGGCTGGTGTTGAACTGCTGACCTTGTGATCCTCCTGCCTTGGCCTCCCAAAGTGCTGAGATTACAGTGAGCCACTACACCTGGCCTCCCCTTTCTTTACTGATGTGAAAAACAAGTATGGGGCCGGGCACCGTGGCTCACACCTGTAATCCCAGCACTTTAGGAATCCCTTGAACCCAGGAGGTGGAGGTTGCAGTGAGCTGAGATTACTCCACTGCAATTTAGCCTGGTGACAGAGCAAGACACCATCTCAAAAAAAACCAAACAAAAAAACAAGTATGGGCCAGGCACAGTGGCTCACGCCTGTAATCTCAACACATTAAGAGGTCCAGGTGGGCAGATCAGGAGGTCAGGAGGTCGAGACCATCCTGGCTAACACGGTGAAACTCCATCTCTACTAAAAACACAAAAAAATTAGCTGGGTGTACGGCGTGTGCCTGTAGTCCCAGCTACTTGGGAAGCTGAGGTACTGGGAGGCAAAGGTTGTAGTGAGCCGAGGTTGTGTCACTGCACTCCAGCCTGGGCAACAAGCGAGATTCTAACTCAAAAGAAAAAAAAAAAAAAAAGAATTTCTTTGAGACAGCGTCTCACTCGGTAGCCAAGGCTAGAGTGCAGCGGCCTGATCAGGCTCACTGCAACCTCCACCTCCCATGATCTAGGCTCACTGCAACCTCCGCCTTCCAGGTTCAAGTGATGTTAGTGCGTCAGCCAAGTAGCTGGAATTACAGGCACATGCCACCACACCCAGCTAATTTTGTATTTTTAGTAGACAGGATTTCACCATGTTGGCCAGGCTGGTCTTAAACTGACCTCGAATGATCCACCCACCTCAGCCTTCTAAAGTGTTGGGATTACAGGCGTGAGCACCCACAGCCAGCTCCTAATTCTACTGTTTGACCTATAACAAAAATATATTTGCCAATAACAGCGAGAGGATGAGGGTGGAGCAAAGAGACACTGGACTAAGGAAAGACGCCAGAGAGTAACTCAGATCGAATGCACGGGTGTATTCATGTGTCCACCCTCATCAAATTGTACATTTAAAATGAGTGCATCTTACTGTATGTTATTTATTCATTTATTTTCAGAGACAAGGTCTTAGAGTGTACGTGTCCTAATCTGGAGTGCAGTGGCATGATCATGGCTCACAGTAGCCTTGACCTTCTGGACTCAAACAATCCTTCTATCTCGGCTTCCTGAGTAGCTGGGACCACAGGTGGCAGATTTTTGTTGTTGTTGTTACTGAGATGGAGTTTTACTCTTGTTGCCCAGGCTGGAGTGCAGTGGTGTGATCTCGGCTCACTGCAACCTCTGCCCCCTGGGTTTAAGCGATTCTCCTGCCTCAGCCTCCCGAGTAGCTGGGATTATAGGCATGTGCCACCACACCTGGTTAATTTTGTATTTTTAGTAGAGTCGGAGTTTCTCCATGTTGGTCAGGCTGGTCTCGAACTCCTGACCTCAGGTGATCTGCCCACCTCGGGCTCCCAAAGTGCTGGGATTACAGGCACGAGCCACCACAACTGACCCCTTCGATACTTTTTAGTAACCAATTAATTAATCATTATCATCATCATCACAGTCATTCTCGTTATTGAGGAATGGCCTTGTGCCAAGAAACATGGATATGCACTGTCCCGAGTAGCCCCTGTGCTGGGCAGTATTCACCCCTTTCACAGTGGAGGAAACAGATTCAGTAGATGTGATTTGACCCAAGCCAAGCAGATAGCAAGGTTGCAGAAATCAATCCTAAAATTCAAGTTGGTCTGAGCTGACTTACCCCCACCACCCCGCACCCCTCAGGGTCCCTGAGGCAGGCTGCAGATGGGCCCCTGCAGGTGGAGCTGCTTAGGCTAGCCCGGCCTGGCCTGCACCCTGGGTCAGGACACCAATCCCTTTCCCCTCCCAGCCACGTAAGTTCTGGGACCCACTGCAAAGTAAGAATGTGGGGCCTTTGTTCCAAAAGTATAAAGAATTTAAAGACAGCAACAGCAGAGCATTGGATGGAGTGCAGGAACTTTCTACGCACCAGTCCCTGTGGTAGCCCCTCCCAGCCCAGGGAGGTAGTCCTGCGCCCAGCCCGTCTCCCCTCCTGCCAGGCCCAGCCTAGCCTGGCCCTTGGGCCTGAGGATGGCAGAGGGGGACATGGGATTGGGGGGCTAAGAGCTCAGTCTCAGCCGGTGAGGGCCAGGCCTGAGGTTCCCATTCTGTTCCTCTCTGGGCTGCCCCAGCCCCAGCACTCTAGGGTCCACCTACTTCTGAGTCGCTGTGCCCATGGCCAGGCCCTGCCCGAAGAGTCCAGGGGCAGCACCGCTCTCCAGCTGGGCAGCAGCGTCATGTCACAGCCCTGAGTCTGCCTGTGTGTCCAGCGTCCACACTTCTTTGTCCGCCTGTCCTCTCCTCTCCCTCTTGGCTCCTGCTCCCAGATTTCCAAAGTTGCTGGACCAGTTTGAAGCCTCTGCAACTCCCCAGCACTTTCCTCTCCACCCTGTCCTCCTACAACTCCCCAGGGGGCTGTGGAGACCAAGCCCCACCCCTTGCACACACAGCTCCATGGACACTCAATTCAACCCAAACCATATAACACGCATAGAGAACGAGGTGGAGAGCAAGGTCCCAGATCCACAGTAGCATGAAGGGGCCCACACACCCAGAGCTGATGCGGCCTCTAATCAACCCACAGAAACACAGGTCCACGTCATGGAGGCCTGGCTCCACACCCAGTCCTACTGACACTGTGCCCGGCCCATTAAAGTATTTCTAAAAATGGGGGTTAGAATGTTCTGTCTTTCCTCTGAGGGGTTGGGCAGGTCAGAGACACTCACAAAGGAAACTGAAAGTCCTGGTGCCACCAATCTATGGTTCCCAGACCTTGGCGGGGCCCAGGGCTCCTTTGCTAAGGAAGAGGCCCCAGCCAGAAGAATTTCCAGGGAAAGCAGCACTGAGAACCAAAATGTTGAATCTGGCTGGTCAAAAACCCAGGGCCCAACCATACCAGCTGGAGTCAAAGGCAGAGTGTGGAAAGTGAACAGGTACTGAGTGTAGACTCGGTGAGCCGTGTGCTCTGGGAGGCGCAGATAGCATGGAGTGGCTGGAGTAGGTGTGCCACAAGGCGGCTTGCTTGCAGTTTTCCTTGGTTCTCTTTTCTCATGATGGCTTTGAAGACCTGGGATGTCACTGAAACCACCTTTGCAAAATTATGATTGAGACAGTGAAAGAGATCTAACTTAATCAGCTCCATCTTGCTTCTAACCTCCAACCTGTCCTTCATTCCTGCGTGAAGGCTGAACTCACCTTGGGAGAAACTTAGTTTTTCCTTTACAGTTTAAAACAAAGACAATAACAGCCCTTTCTCATAGCAGACCTCCTTCTCGCCTGGGTCTAGATTGCCTTTGTAGGAGTATTAGTCACAAGATTAGAAATGATGATTTAGGAGTCATGCAGCTGGAGGCTACAAGATTCTGACCCTCTCTAGACTGCTCCTAACATCAGTGCTTGAGATACTTTGTAGACCCTGCACTTGATGGATCAGCTGGCACCGCCCAGATCAATCTTGTGGCTCCCACCTAGGAACTGACTCAGCACAAGGAGACAGCTCCGACTCCTAGGTCGATTTCACTCCTGACCAATCAGCACTCCTGGCTCACTGGCTTCCCTGCCATCCACCAAGTTATCCTTCAAAACTGCTCCCCAGATGGTTGGGGAGACTGATTTGAGTAATAAAACTCTGGTCTCCTGTACAGCCAGCTCTGCATGGATTACTCTTTATTGCAATTCCCATATCTTGAGAAATCGGCTCTGTCTAGGCTGTGGGCAAGGTGAACTCCTTGGACAGCTACATCACCACTTGATTGACGGCTCTCTCCTACCTCTGGAATTTGTAGGGATGTATATTTGGCCCGCTGTAGGAGGGATGTAATATTGTGAAATAAATATTTGGTCTTTGACCTCATTTCCTGGAGCATAATTTTTAAAATCTTAAAATCCCCAAAGTGACGTCTTTTTGTGTGTTAATGATTGACTGATGGCTGGCAGCCCCTAGGGTAGCTTCAGGACAGGGGCTGGTCACCAGAGGAACCAAGGCAGGATTTTAGTCCCCCACCCCACCCTCACCAAGGGAGGGCAGGCAGGCTGGAGGGTAAGTTGTTCACCAACGGCCAATGGCTTAATCAGTCATGCCTATGTAATGAATTCTCCACAGAAACTCAAAAGGACAGGGTTCAGAAAGCTTCTGGATACCCAACATGTGGAGGTTCCTGGAGGGTGATGCGTGGATTGAGGGCATGGAAGCGCCGAGCCCATTCCCCATACCTTGCCCTGAGCATCTCTTCATCTGTATCCTTTGTAACATCCTTTAGAAACTGGTAAACATTCCTCTGAGCTCTGTGAGCCACTCTAGCAAATTAGTTGAACTCCCAAGAGGGGACTGTGGGAACCTCATCTTGAAGCCAGTAAGCCAGAAGATCCAGAGGCCTGGACTTGGAACTGGCATCTGAACGGGGGCAGAACGGGGGACTGAGCCCTCAGCCTGTGGCTCTGACGCTATCTCCAGGTAAATAGTGCCAGAATTGAATTTTGGAGGGCACCCAGCTGGTGTCGGCTGCAAAACTGCTTGCCTGGTGTGTGGGGGGAAAGCCCCACACATTTGGTCACAGCTGTCTTCTGTGTTGTTGTGTGATAGAATAGAAAAAGCATTTTGAAGGCCGGGCCCAGTGGCTCATGCCTGTAATCCCAGCATTTTGGGAGGCCGAGGTAGGCGGATCACCTGAGGTCAGGAGTTCAAGACCAGCTTGACCAACATGATGAAAACCCGTCTCTACTAAAAATACAAAAATTAGCTGGGCATGATGGTGGGTGCCTGTAATCCCAGCTACTTGGGAGGCTGAGACAGGAGAATTGCTTGAACCCGGGAGGCGGAGGTTTAAGCAATCTGAGATCACCCCACCACAGTCCAGCCTGGGTGACAAAATGAGACTCTGTCTCAAAAAAAATTGGATTTGAGTGTTTTTTTTTTTTTCTTAGAAGGGCTATCGGCAGAAATACCAATGTCTGTACTCCCAGCCCTCCAAGCACCTTTTGCAGAGAGAAGAAGTGAGGTCACTGGGTTTTATTTGAGTCCAGAGGGGAAGGCCTTGGCTCCCACCCAGGCCCCAGTGCCCTGAAGCTGGAGGAAGGAGGCAGGGTGGCAGCACAGAGCAAGGCCTTCCTGCCTTCCTGGCCGCCTGCAGACAGGAGACCCTCAGAGCAAGCCCAGCTTCCTTCAGAGGAAGGCACAGTCCAGGACTAGAGTTCTTCTCTTGTGGCTGACACCTCCTCTGAGCAGGCCCTGTGGGGTCCCCCACACAGCAATGCCTCCAGAGCCCCTCGGCCTTGTTGGTGGGCTTCATAGATCTGGTCTTCTCCAAACTCCCCCAGGTAGTGAAAACAGGTCCTGGAGAGCCTAGGGGAACCCAGCAGGAGGCTCAGACACTGCCCAGCCCACCATGGGGCAAACCAGGGCTCCAGGAGCTTCATTCTATTCCCCAAACCCCGGGCGTCACCTGGTGGGCCAGGGGCCCCCTGTGACCATCACGCTGATGCTTGGCTCTCGCCCCTCGCTAAGTCCTGGGCCTGTGAGGTGTTTCACTTGGTCCACTTCTCGAACTCCGTAGCTGGTAGCAGTGGGGAGAAGAAGAATACAGCTTTGGCAAGGAGAGACTCCTCTCCACTCCAAGCTGGACACGCTGGGCGTTTGCAGAATTCAGAGAGGAAAAGCTCTTGGCCAAAAGTCACTGTCTGCTGGCCACCTGCTCTCCCACTTGCTCTCAGCTCCAGAGACCAGACTTCATCCCAGCCAGCCCTTTCCTTGGACCAGAGTCCTAGCGGAATATATGTGTGGTGTGAGCGGGTGAGTGGGAATCTCCACCCACTAGCCCTGACCTTGGAGGAGGGAGGTGGAGGCAGAATTGGCAACTCACTCCTGCCAGTTCCGAGAGCAGCTCTGGTCCAGGACATCCAGGTAGACGGACTCACTCAGCTCCCGCTGCCCCCCGGAGTTTGGGGAATGAAGTTTGGTCTCTGCCTTTGCTAGATTTTGCCACATCTGGAACAAGGAGGGAGTGGGAGCCAGGGCCTGAGGACTGCGGCTCAGTTAGGGGGAGGTGGGGAGGATAGGAGCTGAGTCCCCGGGGAGAATGAGAGGGCAAGAGAGCCGTTGGAGCAGGAAGCACCTGTGAGGCCACTGCTCGGCCCTGGCCCTGCCCCCAGAGCTCCCTGGGAGTGGGCTGGGGGATGGGGCGGAAATGCTGAAGTGATAGGTGAGGCCTGGGCCCTGGGGCCCCTCCTCCAGGCCACACCTGCCCAGTAGCATGTGCCATTTTATTTTATTTAATTAATTAATTAACTTTGCGACAGAGTCTGACACCATCCATCGCCCAGGCTGGAGTGCAGTGGTGCGATCTTGGCTCACTGTACCCTCCGTCTCCCAAGTTCAAGCGATTCTCCTCCCTCAGCCTCCTGAGTAGCTGAGACTACAAGTGTGTGCCACCACACCTGGCTAATTTATTGTACCTTTTTAGTAGAGACGGGGTTTCATCAGCCTTTGGCTAGGCTGGTCACAAACTTCTGACCTCAGATGATCCGCCCACCTCAGCTTCCCAAAGTGCTGGGATTACAGGTGTGAGCCACCTCGCCCAGCTGGCACATGCCATTTTAAACCACAAGAACAAGGAAAGAAAAACTAGAGCCTAATCTTCAATAGCACCTGTACTCCCTGGCCCCCCACCCCACAGAGACACTGGCATGCAGGCATACTCAGCAGAGGTGTGTGTGGACCCAGACACACGAATACTCACATGCAGGTGCTCACATGTGTGCACGTGCACGATGTACACATAGCTAAAGCTGCCTTGTCAGGTCTGGGGAGGGAGTCCAGACCCAAGGATGGGCATGGAAAGGGAGAAGTCCAAGGGCAAGTGAGTGATTCCCTGGGGTCTCAAGATACTATGGAGGTGTCCCAGATTGTTTGCTCCCTGTTAGGCGGGCAGATGGGTAAACTGAGGCATGGAATATAATGAAAGGCTGCATCTGTGACTTGATGCCCAGTGGTGGGGATTGGGGATCAAAGGCTGGTGGTGGAATGTGAGGTGGATGGAAGGGTCTGGCATGAGAAGGGGTGTGGCAGGGCAGGGTGACAGTGGTGAAGGACCCACCTGGTAAGCCACAGCTCTGCAGGCGTCGCAGCGCAGGTGAGAGGGCATGTGGGTTGAGTACTTCTCCTCATCGTCCAGTTGTGGGGCAGTGGCTGTGAGTGGGGCCCTGTCCCCGAGTCCCCCTGGGATGGCCCAGGCTCCCAGCAGCAGCAGCAGCAGTGACAGTGACAGCCTCATAGCCCCAGGAGCCAGCTCAGCAAGTACAGTCTGTGGCTGAGGTGCAGATGTGTGTGTGCTTGTGTGGTGTGGGGACCGCCACAGAACACCTGGCCTAGACCAATGGGGAACTGACACCTCACCCCTCCCCTTCCCCTCCCATTCCCTCCTCTAGGGCCTGGAGCGCCACGTGGACATGTCTTCTAGCTGGACCCTGGCTCCAGCCATCTAAGTTCCATTTCACATATAGGGAGCAATGAGGCAAGGAGAGGGGTTGGGCCTGGGCAGGAACACATGGGGGCTGAAACCTCCCACATCCTGTGATCTGGCTGAGTGGCAGGCACTGTGCTGAATGCCTTGTGGGAAGAGGTGGTTGGCTGCTGTCATCTTTTTTTTGTTTCAGTGACGTTTCTGAGAAATGAGACTGTCATGTTTATTCTACCCCTTCTGACACAAAGGCTCAGAGAGAGGTGACAAATCCAAGGCCACATAGCTAGAGGGCCCTGCTGAAAAACCCAAGCCTGATTGACCCCAGAGCCCCCTGGCCACTCAACCACCAGAAGGAATGAGGTGTGGCTGCGAGCCTTCTGGGAGGCAAATTCAGGAAAACAGGGATGCTACAATGTTTCAAAGACACACATGGCCTCCTTTCCTAGCCCTGAGGTCCCCTTTACCCAGGCCATACCCAGGCATGGAAGGGCACTGTGGAGGGTGTTGAGAGGCCGTGGCAGGAAATCAGGCATCTCACACCAGTTATTTCAGCCATCACGGCTCCATGGTCAGTGATTTATTACACACTGCAGTGAGGTAAGGCACCTGGGGTGGCCCCCAGGGCCCTCCATGCCATCAGAGCTTGGCGTCTCAGCCAGAAAATGGCCAGGTTGTTCTGATTCATAGTTTTCCTAGTCAGCTTCCAGTCCAGGGCAGAAGTCAGGGACTGTGAGGGACATGGGCCCCCCAACAGGCCTGGAACAACAAAGGCATCCATCCCCATCCCTGCCACTGCTTCTAATGGAAACTATCCTTCCCAAACTCATCACATCACACACCAGGCTGGCAAGGGCCAGCCATTTCCGGTTCATAACTACACACAGACATCCACACAGACCACCTCCCATCTCATGCAGACCCCTTCATCTCCCTCAGAGGCTCCTGGAATTCAGGGCAACTGAAGAGCAGGCTCTGGGCCCTGTCCCTTGCTGTGACTGGTCTGTAGGGCCAGCTCCTTCTCTGGGCATTGTTACCACATCTGTTACTGGGGGAGGGATCCTGCCAAGAGCTTCAGGTCCCTCTGGCTACTCCACCAGGGGTATCACTTCTACTGCCAGCCCTAACCCACCTTCCAGCCACACAGAGGGTCAAGAATCTCCTGTGGGACAAGAACCCAACCACCCTCCGTCTTCTCAGTTCTCAGACCTTCCGATGACAATTTCACCTGCTCCCGATGTGGGGGGTGGGGGGCTGAAGCCCCACCCCAGCCCAAAAACAAGTCTGTTCAGCTCTGAGGGCCAGGCTCCCCATCCTCCCACCCAAAGTTCCAGGCTCACCCCTCACCCAGGCCCTCCCTATATAACTTCCTTGCTTCGCCTCCACCTATGCCCCCGCCTTAGCTCCCTTTCTCAGAGCCAGCCTGGCCCAGGGGCTGCACTGGCCACTTTCGGCCGGGTAGCCTCCAGGATCAAAGCTCAGCTCCTCTTCCTAAGAGCAGATTTGACAGCCAGGGTCCTTCCCGCTGCCTCACCAGGGGGCACTGGCCGGCCCCACCTCAGCCGGCCCGCCATCAGGGAGGCCACACAGTTCCCTTCCCTGTCTCCGCTGCTCCCATTCCTGCTGTCCCGTGGCAGCCCCAGCACCTCCTCTGATTGGCTCCTGGGGACAAGCTCCAGGGATGCCTCGCTTTCCCCATTTGCTTGCCTGCATATACACATATACACACCCACACACCACACCACACCACACCACACCACACCCTGGGGATGCCTGGGAAAGGGATACATAATTTTGTTGGGGAAGGAAGTAGGCAACCACTTCCTGGGTGAGCTCCAGCTCCACTAGCCTTGGGGCTCAGGTTCATTCTCTGAAGATCACTTCTGGTCCGACGACGGCTGGGATGGGTTAAAGAGGGAGGTAACAGAAGGAGAGGAGGGTAGGGGCCTGAATTCCAGAACCTCCCAGGCCATCCAAGGGTTCCAACTCCATGGGTATCGGGCTGGGGCCTCACAGTGGGAACAAGGAGCCCTTGCCGGACTGAGTGGGACCCGAGCTGGAGGGCGGCGCACAGAGGAGCAGAGGCGGTGCGGGGCTGGGGGTCCCGCTCACCGGCAGGTAGTAGCTCCCGTCCAGGGGCCCTGCCTCAGAGGCCCACGGTAGCTGGGGGCTGCCGAGGGCCTGCGGGCCGGGGGACGGTGGCAGGGAGAGGCTGGGGATAGGCCCATAGGCAGGCGGGTAGAGGCCGCCGAGCCCCAGGGCCAGAGGGGTGTAGACGCGGTGGGGCAGCCCGGGGGATGAAGGCGGCAGCAGCACCTCCACGTACTGCCCACTTTCGGGGTCGAAGAGCACCCTTAGCCGAGGCTGCCGCGGCGCCTCCACAAAGTAGTAGTGACCGCTCTCGGGGTCCACTAAGATCTTCCCTGGGGGCGCGGCCCCGGGCGGCCTGCGCGCTCCCTGGGAGGGGCTTTGCGGGGACCGGTCCGTGGGAGGTGCCGAGGCAGCGCGGGGCTGGGCGGGGGCCGTCCTGCCAGCCGACGCCAGGGCCTCCCGCGGGGGTGGCGCCTGGACGGGAGCCGCGGGCTCGGGGGCCGTAGGTGGTGTCTTCGGTTTGGGTGCAATCCCAGGGCTCGGGCTGGGGTGCACCTGAGGGGAGCTGGGGCGGGGTGATGGGGCCCCTGCTGGCCCTATGAGGGAGCGCTGGAATGAGCGGCGGTCGCCGCCTAGGGGGCTCGTCCGACCCTCGCCGTCGGGAACGAGGCGCTGGGCCTCCGCATCCCTGTTCTCGCCCCCTGGGCCGTGCGCTCGCACTCCCGGGGTTACCTCGGGCCGGCGACCCAAGGCCAGGGCCCCAGGCAGGCGGATCTCTGTGCGCTTGAAGGGCTTCGCCGTGCTGTTCTCTGCCCTCCGCCGCAGGGCCCCGTTGGGCTGTGAGGCGTCCCGGGGGACCGTGTCGAAGGACGGCTCTGGAGGCTCGCAGGGGTGCGGCACGACCGGCAGAAAGTCCTTGATGAAAACCGAAGTGTAGTGAGCCGGAGCTGGGGGCCCCAGAGCCGGCAGCTCTTGCGTCTTGGATTCGCCGCCCTCCTCCCCGCAGGTGTCGACAGGAGGCGCAGGCAGCCCCGAGCCTGGGGTTCCCGCCGGGAAGCTTGGCGCGTACGTGGTCTTCACCAACTTGCGCACGTCTCGAGGCCGCGGAATGGCCACGCGCGGGCGTCCCGAGGCCGCTTCTCCAGGACCCAAGATTTCTGGGCATTTATCGGAGTCCATGGTGCCCACAAGGTGACTGCCGGGCGGCTCGGGTGCAGCCACCTCTGGGGAAGGCTGTCTGCCTCCAAAGGCAAGATCCGGAATCTTCCGCGTGGATGGACTCTGCACCTCTGTTGGTTCTGGAGTCCCGGGTGCTGACAGTGTAGGTGGTGCCAACTCCTCCTGAGTTAACCCATTCTGAGCTTCCTGAGTAAATACTATCGATGAGCCCGGCCCCATCGCATCCCACGTCTCTTGGGGCGATGGGCTCCAAGTTCCAACAGGACGATCTGGAGCCTCCCACCGCAAGAAGGCCGGCGGGGACGGGCTGCTACGTGGCTCCACCGCATCCCCGACTGCCGAATGTGGAATCTCCCACCGGGAAGGGGCTTCGAGGGATGGACCCCTTTCTCCGGCAACACACTGATTCCACTGGGAAAGGATCGGAGGGGAAGGGCTTCTGCTGACAGTTTCCTCGACGGCGGGATTCTGATTTTCCCACGCGGTGGAGGCTTCAGGGAACGATGGGCTACTCACCCTCCAAGTAGTCCGATTCCACGGGGACAGGTTCTGGGGGGACGGGCAGCGAGGACCTCGTATAACCCCATTTGAAGCCTGCCATGGCGGGGACGGGCTCCTTGGCCTCACAGCCCTACTCGGAACCTCCGAGGTGACCCTCTCAACAGGCGGACTCCGTGCCCTCTGGACAGTTCGATCCGGCATTTCTCTCGGGACCCGAGACTTCCGTGCCTCCTGGATCTTCTCCTCTGACTGAAGGAAGATGCTGGAGCTAACAGGACCCAGCGGCTCGGTCCCAGGAGCAGGCTTGTCGCGCCGAATTGCGCGCTCGCGGAGGCTGGGCCACGGCCTCGGGGCTTTGGCGGAGGCCAAATTATCTTGTACGCGAGGTGGCCGAGACTTAGCCTTTTCCAGGACCACGCGGGTGCTGCGGGCCGTTTCCCTGGTCGCAGGATCCGACGGCCCTGTGGGCCCGAAGGTGTTGCTGCTCAGGGCCGGAGCCTCCGGGCTCAGTTTTCTGGCCAGCGCTGTCTGCACGAAGCCCGTCGCGGCCTGCAGGCGGCCCAGCGACTCGTCCAGGGAGCCGGTGCGCAGGAGCAGCCGGGGACGCGGCGCGCCGGCCGCCCGTGGGGGACTCTGGGGCCGGGGGCGCAGCTCGATCTGACGCTTGGGCACCGTCCGGGGCCTGGCGGGCGCGGCGCTCTCCTTCAGAGCCACCTCCACGCACTCGAACTGCGCTGGGGCGGCAGGACTTGGCCCGCGGGGCCGCAGCTCTAGGTAGGTGGCCCAGCGCGAGCTACCGTCGGGGGCCTGCGACTGGCGAGGGACCTGGGCGGGAGACGCTGGCTCCGGCGGCAAGGGGCTGCTGAAGGCCGGCTCCGTGAGTAGATGTTGCGCCTCGCGATCCTCTGCGCCGGAGCAGCCGAACAGGGGTCCGACGCCGAAGATGACTTCCATCTCCCCCGACGGCAGCGTGCGCAGCTGGGGCTGGGGTGGCCGTGGGCCGGAGCCCGGGCCTCGAGGGAAACCCGAGCCGGGCCTGTGGCTCTGGCGGCTATTCTGGGCGCTGACGGACAGGCGAGGCTGCGCGCCCGCCCCCCGCCCAAGGGCCACCCAGGGCCAATTCGCCGGGCCTTCCGCGTCCGGCCCAATGTCCGGGGGCTCCGGAGAACCCGGAGCCGTGTGGTAGGAGCCTGACGAACCGGAGGAGTCCTGGCGCCGCGCGGGGGCCGCTGGCAGCTGTCTCGGGATCCCAGGCAGGGCTGGCGGGGCGAGCGCGGTCAGCATGGTGGGGCCGGACGCCGCGCACTACCTCCCTCGCATTCGCTCTGCCGGTGGCGCCGGCACTGTCCCCGCCCCGCCCGAGGATGCCGTGGGGTCACCGCGCCTTAAAGCGGCCGCGTCCACTCCCGAGCCAGCGGCGCCGGCAGCAGGAGAGACCTGGGCCCTACACCCTTCCCTCTCCAGCCCCCATGTCCAACCAACCCCCTTCTCAGGCACAAGCCAGAGCACCTGGTGTGGGCTCCAAGCTTTGGCGGACAGGCAGGTGAGGGAACGGCAGGCCCACCTTTTGAAGCCTTGGAGCCAGGAGTTAGGCCCAATTCACCCATCATAGGTGAAGAAACTGAGGCCCAACAGGGACCCGCCTGAAGTTAGGCACTGCTCTGTGCGGTTCAGGCTCGGGGAACCAGACCTTCAGGCTGGGTGACTCAGGTAGTGCAAGCAATTACATCTTCCCCTCAGCCCAGGGTGTTTTAATATCACTGCAGGGGACCCCCATCACCATTGCTGGCCTCAGCTAGAGCTCCTAAGGGTGCACCTACCACCTTCCTTGACCCGTTACACTCTCCTCAATCCCCAACCTTTAGTAGAGGAGCACTGCTAGAGGCCTCCCTGGTTCCTCGGGGTCCCAGGAAGGTGCTACCCCTGGCTGGACCCATTGCCCTCAGCGGGACCTATTGGAAGGGGCTGGAATGGACAGCTCTAGCTTTCACAGTCTGCCTCAGCTCCTAGAACAGGCCCTGGATACCAACGTGGGGTCCCATGGGAAGCTTCGAAGTAGCTTGCGGTCCCAGCTCCAAAGCCCCTGGGGTTAGAACAGCCCTGTGCTCCCCAAGATACAAGGCCCTCATTTCAGCCCCCACAGCCTTAGGATCTGCTCTGGGGACAGGTGCTGGTGGGGAGGCAGCCGCCACCTGTCATTGTCTTACAACAGTGGGCACTACTTGCCCTGAAACTTCTGGCTTCAAGGTCCTGCTATGACTCAGGCCCCAGCTGGTCCTGGAGCAAGAGCACTGGCCCCTCCTGTGCACTCAGCCTCAAACTGACCCAGGACAGGCTACACTGGGCTAACCTGATCCCTGAAATGGGTCCCCTGCCTGGGTGTGTCCCCGTGATCACCTAGGGGACACTCAGTGATGGCTTTGAAAGAATGTAGCTGGCCCATCCCATCCAGCCCTGCGTGTGCAAATTGAGCAAATCCAGCTCCCTTCCCAGATTGTTTCTCCACTTGAAAACAAGACACGGCAGTCTTTTCCCTTCCTCCCATTGGTGAAGCTCCCATTTGTTAGGGGGAGGTATCAGCAGGTGCAAATGTGATTTGCAGGTATAACATTATTGTTATGTGATGGAAACTGACTTCCCAAATTCCTTGTAGTTCTGGAACCCCTTGTCTTTGAAGTTTCTGGTCAGGGCATCCTGCCCTGTAGTCAAGTTGAAAGAGTTAAATTTACCAGGACACTGAGAGTGGGGTGGGATGTTACTGGGTAATAAGGGCTGTTTATACAGGAAGGGATTAAATACCCAAAGAAGAGGTGGTGCCTACTAGACAAAAAAGACCCAGCTCCTCCCCTAGGCTACAAGCCCCCACCCTGTGGACCCCTACCACTAACCAAGAGGGAGGGAAGTAGCAGGGGCTAGAGGCTGGGGACTCCCAGAGCAGAGACGGCAGAGGCTGGGGATTACAGCCAGAGACAGGAAGGCGGTGGCCACTTAATTTTTCCCTGGGATGCTGGTGGCTGTGGGCCTGATGTGTTCCTGAGGCTTTCTTAAGCTTCTGGTCCAGCACCTGGGCCATGTAGGTCTCCTGCTGCTTCTGGATCCAGAAGTCAGACATGTGATTTCTGCAATGGAGCTGGCTGGTGGTGGGCTGTGGACAGCCCAGGGTAGGTAGGGGCCAGAGATCTGGCTCCTCAGTGTCATCAACATCCCCGGCCGGGCCCAGACCCCTCACCTGAAGATCTGCTTCTGCTGGCTGATAACTTGCTGCAACTCTTTAATCTCATTCTCTTTGCCATTAAGTATATCTTCTTGCTTTATAATGTGAGACTCAATCTCTGTGGGGGAGAGAGGCAGGGAGGAGGGGTGGTTCCCATCCCAAGGGCTCCTTCCTGAGATAAGGCATTCCCTCATGGGGCTTTTCCGAGGAGCTTGGCTCCCCATCCAGGAGTTCTCCATGAAGAATTGCTACCACCTTAGTATGAATGAGTTTATTGTGCAGTCTTGGGGGAGTGCAGTGTTTGAGGATTGTTGTCAATGACTTCACAAGTCTATTCTGGACCAGAGGACCCACATGAGGGCAGGAGAAGGTCCTTGGAGAGAGGTGGGCAGTGCTGCCCAAAGGCAGGAAGATGAATGGCACCTGCCCCCAACTCCTGCAGGTCTTTACAGATGTTGCCTCCTTGGAGAGACTCCTTTATCTAAAAATTACATTTCCCAGTACTGCCTACCCCCTCTTCCCGATTTATTTTTCTTAACACTTTTACCTAACACACCATATATTTCATTCATCTGTCTCCTATGTTACTGGAGTGTCAGGTCCACAAGGACAAGGATCTTTGTCTTATTCATGGCTTTATCCCTAAGGCCTAAAACAGTACCGAGCACATAGTAGGTGTACAGAAAGTGTATTTCCAGACCAAATGAATGGGATCTCCCTGGGGGTTTAGGACTTAGAAGCATGACTTAGTTCAGTCATCTCAGTCCAACCAAACCTCCTGAGGGCTGGCTGGATGTCCAGCCCTGTGCTAGGGCTTCATGGGTGGTGGGAGAACATGGAGTTGCCTTGATTTTCAGACCTGTTTCGTCATCTCAAAGATGGGGAGACAGACAGCCCTATCCCATGGTGGTGTGGGGAGGACCCAGTGAGATAGTGGTGGCACAAAGCCTACCCCCAAATTAATTGCACATTTGATGCAAAGATGACTCTCAACGATGGCTTGAGCCCAGGAGTAAGAGACCAGTATGGGCAACATAGTGAGACCTTACCTCTAAAAAACTTTAAAAAAAAAAAAAAAATTAGCTGGGCATGGTGGTGGAACGCGCCAGTAGTCCTAGCTGCTTGCTGAGGCAAGAGGATCACCTGAGCTCAGGAGTTGGGGCTGCAGTGACTTATGACTGTGTCCCTGCACTCCATCCTGGGTGACAGAGCAAGACCCTGTCTCTAAATAAATACATAAATAAAAGATAATTTTTCTGTGTTGGATCAAAATCCAAGGAGACTGTAGGGATCTGGGAGTGCTTCATTTACGTAACTGCTCCTCATGGTGCCCTGGAAAATTCTGATTCCCACAGAAAGAAAATCCTATTGTCTTTAAAGGTTGGACAAGGGGCTGGGCGTGGTGGCTCACACCTGTAATCCCAGGACTGTGGGAGGCTGAGGTGGGTGGATCAGCTGAGGTCAGAGTTTGAGACCAGCCTGGTCAACATGGTGAAACCCTGTCTCTACTAAAAGTACAAAAATTAGCCAGGTGTGGTAGCACACGCCTGTAATCCCAGCTACTTGGAGGCTAAGGCAGAAGTATTGCTTGAACCTGGGAGACGGAGGTTGCAGTGAGCTGAGATTGTGCCACTGCACTTCAGTCTGGGCGACAAAGTGAGACTCCGTTTAAAAAAAAAAATAGGTTGGACATAGATTGATTAACTAGAACACAAACTCTGAAAATACAGAAATGTCTAAGTACTTAAGATTAAGGCACAGCGTGGAAAAGAGAGACAGGTACAGGGAGAGAATGAAGACATGAGTTCACCAGGCCATGGGGTAAGGACTCTTGAACCTCCTGCCCAGGCCATCCAGCTAATTGGTATTACTTGTGAAGTTCATTTGGGAAAGAGAATTAGAAATATATGTGACTCTTTAAAAATAAAAGCCTGTGGCACTCGAGAGAATGGTTAGAAAATCTCTTTGAAACTAAAGAACTGGCCGGGCGTGGTGGCTCACGCCTGTAATCCAAGCACTTTGGAGGCCAAGGCGGGCGGATCACCTCGGTTGGGAGTTCAAGACCAGCCTGATCAACACGGTGAAACCCCATCTTTAAAAAAAGAAAAAAAAAAGAAAGAAAGAAAGTAAAGAACTATGTAAGTGTAAAAACCAGACTGAAACTACTCAAGGGTAGTTTGTAGGGGTGGAGTTGGGTGGAAGGCACTGGCCAGGGTGAGGTTCACATCACCAGATTGGCTCAGGAGGGCTTGTGTCCCACTGGAGGGGTTTAGAATATTCTGGGTGAAGTAGCCAGGACCTGTCCCCATGCCACACACACCTTCCAACAAGCAAATCCAAAGCCGTGGGGTCTTGACTATCTCTGTTGGAGGGAAATGGCCTAGAGAAAGGATGTCTCTGGCCCTACCAGGAAAGAACCCCAGGTTCTTTTTTGGGAAGTAAGGGAATGTCCAGGTAAAGGGCAAGACTGAGGGTACCAATGGCCTTGGGCATAGGAGGCAGTGACTGCCTGTTGGGCCCTGCCCTGGCAAGAGCTGGTGACCAAACTACTATGAGACCTGTCAGCCTGCCTGGCCAGATCAAGATGTTTGCTGGCATCTTCCCAGTGAGAGCACTCACCAGGGGAGAGAGAAGGCTGCACTGGTGGAAGGCAGGATACCCAAGGCTCCAGGTGGGAGCCCCACCAGGAAGGACCTTGAACTTCTTGCACTTGGGCTCTGGCCTGCTGGAGATCTGCTGCAGTGAACGAAGCAGATGTTGCATCTGGAATTCATACCTACTTCTTAAACCGTGTAAGGGAAGTTTAGCATTCTGGGAAGTGAGACAGGCTCCTGAGGTATAGGGGCACTGGGCAGCTGATTCTGAAGGTGCTCCACAACTTACGGCACCAACTGAGCCAATGAGTGGCCTGCAGGCATCTGCACAGAGCAGAGCTGAAAACTGGCAGCCCACAGATATTTTACTTGGCCTACACAATAGTTTTAAAATTTCAAGATCAGCTGCCAATACTAAAAAGTCAAAAAGGCTTCCATTAAAACTTGGTTTTGGCTGCACAGTGGCTCATATCTGTAATTCCAACACTTTGGGAGGCCAAGGCGGATGGATCACCTGAGGTCAGGAGTTCCAGACCAGCCCGGCCAACATGGTGAAACCCCATCTCTACTTAAAATACAAAGATTAACTGGGCGTGGTGGTGTGCACCTGTAATCTCAGCTACTCAGGAGGCTGAGGCAGGAGAATCGCTTGAACTGGTGAGACGGAGGTTGCAGTGAGCCATGTGCCACTGCACTCCAGCCTAGGCAACAGAGCAAGACTCCGTCTCAAAAAACAGGCCAGGCGTGGTGGCTCATGCCTGTAATCCCAGCACTTTGGGAGGCCAAAGTGAGTGGATCCCAAGGTCAGGAGATCCAGACCATCCTGGCCAACATGGTGAAACCCCGTCTCTACTAAAATACAAAAATTTGGGGCGTGGTGGTGCACAGCTGTAGTCCCAGTTCCTCTGGACGCTGAGGCAGGAGAATTGCTCGAACCTGG
>CAUYQU010042213.1:0-14801 GCA_963574635.1 Cheracebus regulus
ATAAATGGTGCAGATAGAAGAGTTGGAAGTACAGAGGAGTGTTCCTAGAGTGCTTTATATGAAGCTCTATTATGGTGCATACCATGGTGTGTTGTTGTTTCTTTACATGTTAGTTTCCCCTTTAAACTGTGAAATTTAGCAAAGCAGTGACCATGTCTCATTCATCTTTATTCCCAGTACCTAGCAAAGGTTATGCTAGCATTGACCTTAGTCAGCATTGAAACGTTTTTATTCATTTATTTTTTTTGATTAAATGGATAATTACTAAAATGAAGGTTTTTAGTTCTTGATTATGGAGCTTAACTCATTGTGAGACCATTGAAATCCTGAAATACTTGCTGAATGAAAGAATAAACAAACATATTTAAAAGAAAAAAAAGCCCTGAGCCAGGCACGTTGGCTCACACCTGTAATCTCAGCACTTTGGGAGGCCGAGGCGGGTGGATCACGAGGTCAGGAGTTCAAGACCAGCCCGACCAACCTGGTGAAACCCCCTTTCTACTAAAAATGCAAAATTTAGCTGGCCATGGTAGCAGGCACCTGTAATCCCAGCTACTCAGGGGGCTGAGGCAGGAGAATCGCTTGAACCCGGAAGGCAGATGTTAGTTACAGTGAGCGAAGATCATGCCACTGTGCTCCAGCCTGGGTGACCCAGCGAGACTTCATCTCAAACAAACAAATGAACAAACAAAACCCAGAAGAGCCAACTTAAGTCACTATTGAGGCTTTGAAGTTGCTCACGTGGTCGTTTGTTTTGGATTGATTGTAGGGACCAAAGTACTTCATACATTGTGTTCTCTTTCTGCTCAGTTTACTGTGGGCTATAGGTAGCTTTTACTTCTCCACTTTCTCAATTTTCAGCAACTAGTATTCAATTGCAGGACTTCTTTAAAAATGTACCTCCTTCTTTCAAATTTTATCTAAAAGCTAGAAGTTTTGTTTTGTTTTTTCAGGACAAAATTTTTGACTAACTGGAGAGCAATTTCTTTTCTTCAAGTCATCTCTGAACCGAGTATACTGTGTAGTCCCTATAATGATTTTGTAAATCCTTAAGGATAAGGTGATCATTGTGTGTGATGGTGTTTTCTGTTTAGTGAAGATGAATGGTAGGATGAGAATCTCCGGCTGGCGCAGTGGCTCACACCTGTAATCCTAACACTTTGGGAGGCCTAGGTGGGCAGATCGCCTGAGATCAGGAGTCGGTAGTCAGGAGTTTGAGACCAGCCTGGTCAACATGGATAAACCCCTTCTCTACTAAAATACAAAAATTAGCCAGGCATGTTGGCAGGTGCCTGTAATCCCAGCTACTCAGGAGGCTGGGGCAGGAGAATCACTTGAACCTGGGAGGTGGAGGTTGCAGTGAGCTGAGATCACGTCATGGCACGCCAGCCTGGGCAAAAAGACTGAGACTTCATCTCAAAAAGAAAACCAAAACAAAACAAAACAAAAAACGCTGAGAATCTCCTGCTAGGATGTGTGGAAGTGTGAGCATTAGGTTCAAGGTACATTCAGTAAAGTGTTGTTGAGGTTGAACGCTTCTGTGCCACCTGGGTTCCTGGGGTTCTGCCCATGTTCATATGAATGACAGCTGCTTCCACAATAACATCACAGGTGCATGGCTCAGGATTTGCCCACTTTCTGCAAGTGGACACTCTTACTTGTATCTATAAGGCCTTTCCTGTGGTGCCACAATGCCTCTGACGGCATTTTGAGAGCTGTGATGGCAGGACTGTAGCTTTATGGTGGGAGCTGCTATCTTTGTAAATGCCACTGATGTCAGCTCTAACCATAACCACTTTCTTTTGTCAAATGGGAGAGATTCAGGATCCATGGAAGTGAGACCCTGGCATGATGAGGCAAACAGGGGCCAGTTTAATTGGCTGTTTGGCCACATTCCCCCACTCTAATTAGCCTTTCCATGAAACATGCTTTCCAATTTCTGCCAATAAAAGCCTTTAAAAAAATACTAGTCTTTCATTTTTTTGCATACCCTATTATTACTCCTACTGAACCAGTAGTAACACAATATACCAAGTACATTCTCTTGTGTATAAGGCCAGTATATAGGTGGAATTCCCATAGAGCTAAAAAGAAAAAAATCTAGGATTTTTGGATGTGCTCTAAAGTGGCACCTTCCAAGCTGCAATATTTGTTCAACATGTTTTTCCAACAAAAAAAGAGGATGAGTTCACCTGAGAAGCATCCTGAAGGGAAACACCATTGCCCTGGGCAGGAATCAGGAGACCTGGATATTCTTCTAACATAATCTGTGACTGTGTACCGGTCATGCCAAGTATGTTAGACTGCTGGTTTCTCCTTGTGGCTGGATGCATGGGGAGAAGAGGATAATGTAGTTGAGACTCCATTAGTCACCCCACCTTGGACACAGAGACAGGCAGATAAAGGATACACATGAGCCTATATGCCGCTGCTACTGGACTCTTGACTACATTGACGGGTCAACAGTGTTAACAGGTTCTATTAAGTGATAACAGGTGTTTCAAGAAAAAAAAATGTTTCTTAATGAGATCAGTTTGTTAGAGTTCTGGGTAAACATGTTGATTAGTGTATTCATTTTATTGTGTCGAGTGTTTTTTTTTTTTTTTAATAGGATCCCCTCAGAATTCTTAATATGGTATGTTGTTTTGTGTAATTTTAAGAGGAGAGGTATATAGTGTTTCTCAAATTTATGTGAACATGAAATGCCTGTGGGACATGATATCTCTAAAGGCTGGTGATCCTTGAAAGACTTTGTGAAATGTTGAACTACATGATCTCTAAAAGTTCTTGAATGCTCCATTATTATCAGAATACCTGGCACTTCCAAGCCCTTGCCCTTTGTCTATAGAGTACTGACTCTAGGTGCCTTCCAGACTTTGTTGTTAATGCTTCTTTTTCTTTGAGGAAGACGAACCCTGGCTGCTGTCTTAGTACACCTGAAAAATGGGAAATTGTATTTTTTTTTCTTCTTTGTACCCTGGAGTCCATGTATAATGCAAAATTCTCAGTCAAAAGGAACTTCCTTACTTAAGTGCGCAAAGGTTTTTGTCCTGCAGTTTTTGTAAGGTAATCCTACAATATCCAGATAAACTAGTAATCACAAAACATAACCTTCCAGAATTCTGTAACATTTATCACAATCAAATAATGATGTGTCATTCCATGAAACATTAGGAAAATTGCAAAGGCATCAGGTAGAAAACCAGCAAATAGCAAATGGTTTCTCCATGATGATTTGGGGTTCACATTTTACTTCCATGGATAATACAACTTCTGTGCCCCTATTTCATCCTCCAGAAGCCCACTGCATTATCCTCTGAATGAACATTAACACTCCTGGCACTCTGAAGTAGCCTCTGGTATTCTGGTATTTATTCAACAGTAGTTGAACAAGATTAGTAGATCACAATTTTGGCTTCACCACATTTTAAATTGTGTGCCCCCTCTGCGCCTGTTTTTTTCCACTGCAAAATAGAACAATAGAATCCTTCTCCCTGAGTTATTATGAGGATTCAATGAGTGAATATAGGTAAAGCATGTAGCACATCCCTGGTACGTAGCAATCCCTTGTGAAATTTTAGTTACTGTGGGTGCAAATGGCTGCGGCCAGTGTCACTGCTGGTGACATTTACCAAGACAGTTGTGGGTAAAGAAGGCAGATTTATTAGAGAAAGTACAAAGCTATCTTGCAAAAAAGCAATGGGCCGCACAATGGGCTGTCTACCAAGAGGCAGGGGCTAGAGGGGAGTTTTATAGGGTTGTACTGGAGGGGCTACTGGCAGATAAGTTGTGCAGATAAGGTCCTGCAGCTGGGGCTATGTCAGGAAACTAGGTATTTGGGAATATGATGTTCTGGCAGCGGGTTGTCTGTGATAAGCCATCTCCTCCCTCGGGACAAGTGTTCTCCCCAGTCCAGGACCCCTTCCTCATTCTTGCTTATCTTATTAGGACTCCATATTAACTATTGTCATTATCATACACCGACTTATCTCTGAAAGGATATATAAGATACAGACATCAGCCATTGCCTCTGGGAAAAGATTCAAAGAGACGAAGGAGCTGGAAAGCAAAGATGGAGGAGTAGGCTTACTTTTCCCTGTGTATGAATTTATTCTATTAAATATTTTAAAATCATGTGTGTTTTACCTAATCAAAAACAATAAATAAAACGAGCATCAATATTCACAAATGAAGAATTGAGCTTCTAACTTTATGACTGACTTTCCTAATACAATTGAGTAATTGACTTTCCTAATAATTATGTTAGATTTGAGCCAGATTTTTGAACTATAAAAACAGTGTTTTTTCTAGTCTACCACCTTATAGAGAGAGAGAGATGACCGAGGGGAGAGACGAGAGGTGTGTGAGTGGGTGGGTGAGGGTGGAGGGGACGATGCTGGAAAACTTTGGATGATATTGAGTTTTTTCCATGAGTTCTGTAGATTTTGGCACGGGTCTCCTGTTTCTTCTCTTTCTACTGTGAGTAAACAACCATTCCCAAACCTCCAGTACTAACTTGAATTTCAGTGGACTAGGCTGAGTGGATGTACAAGGGCAAACCTGCATGGAGCGGAGGGAAATATAAATAGATTGGCACTGTGGAAGTCAGCATATGTTTGCTTGGCAGCCAACCCTCCTATGCCTTTCATGCGCTTTGAACATTAAGCATCCCATTTTTATCTGTCCTCTTTTTGATGAAATGGACATGCAAATTTTCAAAACTTATGCAGTCTCTTCTTTCTCTTGGACAAAGGAAGTAATTGTACTATGAATCCATCGTGTGTCCCAAGGAGACAAACTCAGTATTTGTCTGCAAAAAGCCTTTCATTCACGTCTTTTCATGTGAGAAACAAAATTGGCGACTCTTTTTTCATAGCTTGTGAGTTCCAAGAAACTCCGTATCTTTTCTTTTTACTTGCTCTGCGGCCAAAAACATATTGTTCAGCGGCGCAAACTCGCAGTACTCACTGCTCCTCAGCCCTGGCTACAGCATGATTTTGAAAAGTTTATGTGGGGACCATTGAGTAATAAATCACAGAGCAGGACTGCTTTAGCTGTTTGCCCTTAGCTACAGCCTGAATGAGCTCCATGCTTCACCATCTCAGGTGGAAGCTGCCTCGAATGCATGCTTCATTTTATTATCCAATTGTAACCCATCTAGATAAATTTCACTTTTTATAGATTTGCTTCCTCTTAGTATTCATGTCTTCTCCAGACTTTTCATTAATATTATGACACTTCAATAGGAGTATTCCCCTCCCTTCCCTTTATAATGTAACAGCTCTAAATTGACATTTGGTGAATTTATCGTCATTGCTATTCAAATTAGGGTCAGTGTTTTTATTTCATTAAGCTGGAAGTCCTCTTAGCTGCAAAAGTAAGCCTGAATGTCTTTTACCTGAAGCAATGCTTCTGGCAAATGTTTCTTAGAGGTTTTTGCAAGCCAGAAATTGTCAGGCAGTTCCCCTACTCCCACTTCTTATTTCTATTTGGTTTGGTTCATATAACCATTTAACATATTTTTATTAAGCGGTAGTTGAATAGAGTATAAAATAGGAAAAGATGAATGATCTACCCTCAATGGGGTTTCTGTCCGTTGTGTGGGTGCTGGAGAGGGAGGTGGGGGAAGAGAGGGGAGGGGAGGCAGATATGCAAACAAAAATCACACTATGCCATGAGTTAATGTCTAGGATATAATGGAAACATGAGAAAAGGAGCCTCCTGACGTTTATTGAGACTTGAGAATGAATTTTTTTTTTTCTTAATAATCTACAAATTGAAATCCTCTCTTTCTTAATGTGCCTTTGGATAACAGATTTGGCACTGTTCTTCTGAATTAGGAGATACAGAAAAACAATTAAATTTGGTTGCATGATGCAGGTATTACTCCTAAAAGTCAACCATCTTACCCCAGCAGAGATGAAAAGACATTCACAAATTAGGTTAACCCAAAGTTTTGGCCTCATTTCTCAAGGAGGAGGTTATATCTTTTAGACAACAGGCATTTCCCCGCAGTTTTGCAATTGTGAAGGTATTCAGGACCTGAGAGATTATTAATAACAGGTTTCAAAGCCTGACACTCTTGGACTTAAATGTTCACCTACACACAGTTCGATCACAGATGAACTACTTAATCTCACTGAGGCCATGTCCTCATCCATAAAATGAGGGTAATAATAGTTCCACTTTTTAATATTGTTAGGATGATTTAATAAAATAATGCATGTAAGTAAAGTAACCCAGCTATTGGAACCATTGCTGTTATATAATAAACCGTCAATAATTCTAAGCTTTTGCTATCATTCTTGTTACTATTAGTTGGTTAGTGATTCTCACTTTTTTTTAGAAACTGCTCTACTTCCATTTCTCAACTCATATTATAGTTTAAGACCTTGGTTATGATAAGCAGATGATAATTTCAATAGCGGCTAGAGCAGCAATCTATGCTTTGAATGGTTTTTGTTAAGTGGCCAATATAGTTTGGGTATTTCTCCCCTAACCTCTAACCTCAAGTTAAATGTAATCCTCAGTGTTGGAGGTGGGGCCTGGTGGGAGGGGGGGCATTACAGTCATGCGAGCTGACCCCTGAGGCTTGGCGCTGTCCTTCTGACAGTGAGTTCTCACAAGATCTGGCTATTTAAAAGTGTGTGGCCATTTACCTATGTAACAAACTTGCTCATAGTGCACATGTACCTCTGAACTTAAAATAAAGGGTGGACATCTTTTAAAAAGTATGTGGCATCTTCCCCCTTATTCTCTCTTGTTCCTCCTCTTGCCATGTAATGCACCAGCTCCCCCTTCACCTTATACTGTGAGTAAAAGGTCTCTGAGGCCTCTCCAGAAGCTAAGTGGATGCCAGCATCATGATTATGCAGCCCACAGAAACAATTATACACTATACCTCTTTTTTTTTTTTTGAGGTTAGAGTACTGTGGTGTGATCTTGGCTCACTGCAGCTTCCACCTCCCAGAATCAAGCAAATCTCCTGACTCAGCCTCCTAAGTAGCTGGGATTACAGATGCATGCCACCCCGCCCAGTTAATTTTTGTATTTTTAGTAGAGATGGGTTTTCATCACATTGACCAGGCTGGTTCGAACTCCTGACCTCCAGTGATCCACCCACCTCAGCCTCCCAAAGTGCTGGGATTATAGGCGTGAGCCACTATGCCTGTCCTACACCTCTTTTTTAAAAAAATAAATTACCCAATCTCAGGTCTTCCTTTATAGCAATGCAAGAATGGCATAACACAGTGGCTTTTTTTTTCCTTTTAAGTATATTTTATGTTTTGCTGCTACTGTTAGCAGATGATTTGTGAATATGTCTTGCCCTATTCATCCTCAGGAGTCCAGGCTGTTATGGGACTCCTCCTGAGTGTGGGACTCCTATTTTCCTTAGGAACCAAAGACAGGTTTTTTTAGAGGATTTCATTGGTCCCTCACTCCATGGTGCTTTGTGGCATAATGACAATGCATGACAGGCAGGCTCACAGCTCTCTACTCAGTGCTGGATCTCAGTTCATTCTCTATCCAGGGCCTCCAGTTCATCACACCTGTTACCCAGATCTCTCTCCTAGCTATGTTTGTGTGGCTCACAGACGCTCTAGAGAAAGAGGCAATTAATTCCTTTTTGGGGGTGATATGGTTTGGCTGCGTCCCTACCAAAATCTTATCTTGACTTGTAGCACCCATAATTTCTGCATATCATGGGAGGGACCCATTGGGAGGTAACTGAATCAAGGGGATGGGAATTCCAGTGCTGTTGTCATGATAGTAAGTCTCACAAGATCTGGTGGTTTTATAAATGAGAGTTCCCCTGTACATGCTCTCTTGCCCGCAATCATGTAAGACATGACTTTCTCCTCCTTAGCCTTCTGCCATGATTCTGAGGCCTCCCTAGATATATGGAACTGTGAGTCCATTAAAATCTCTTTTTCTTTATAAATTGCCTAGTCTCAGGTATGTCTTTATTAGCAGCATGAGAACTGACTAACACAGGGGGTTATTTCATGTCAGACATTGTCATAAGCTGTGTCTTCATTGCTGTCTTAGTTTTTTCTATGCTGCTGTAACAGAATACCTGAGACTGGGCAATTTATAGAGAACAGAGATTTATTTCTTCTAGTTTTAGAGGCTGAGAAGTCCAAGATCAAGTGGGTGACATCTTGCAAGGGCTTTCTTGCTGTTTTATTCTATGATGAAAGATGGAAAACAAGAGAGAAAGAACAAAAGGTGGCTAAGTTTGGTTTTATAGCAAACCCATTCCTTGATAACGAACCCACTCCCAGGATAATAACATTAATCCATTCATGATGGCAGAGTCCTCATGACCTAGTGACCGCTTAAAGCTCCCACCTCTCACCACTATTGCATTGGGGATTATATTTTCAATATATACCTTGATGGGATACATTCAAACCATAGCATTTGACGAATAACACAAGCCCTTCTTTCCTCAACTGCTAATTGGGAAAATAATAGCAACTACCTTGTGGATATGCTGTGAGAATCCCATAATTCATGCAATAAGGACTTACTACTTGTAGGTTGTTATATTGTCATACATGCTCCTTTTAGTTATGAAAACCTGTTGTTTGATGAGAAGGTTCAAGGACTAGGGCTTTATCCTTGGATCTCTGTAGGTTGCTGAATTAATGAAAGCTCTCTCTCTCTCTCTTTCTCTTTTTCTCTCTGTCTGTCTGAGTGTCTCTGATTAATCAAAAACTCTGACCAGTACTAGTGAAAGTTAGGTTTGAACAATTCTGTGAAGAATGGATTTGGAAGGAAAGTATGAGGTAGGAATTTTAAAAGGTTGTTTCTGAGTTGTATTTGATTTACATTTGCTAAATGGAAAAAGATCAGGGCATAATCAGTCCGTGATGTTGAAAGCAGTTTGGATGAAAGCAGTTTGGAAGTATCATTGCAGACACAGGTAATTTTAAAAATCTATATGAATTATTCTGCCTGTGACATGTTTATCATTCTTCATCTCTCCTTTACCATTCCTATCTTTATCCTTTAGGCCATCCTCTACCTACCTCTTTCTGCTGCTATAGTGTAAGTGAAATCATACTTTCCAAAATATGTAAATGAAAGTCAGAAGTAAGGCAACTCATAGTGTTTCAGTGACTTCAATTTAAATATTGTTCAAGACTGGGAGAGTCTCCTAAACTCTAGCAAACTTGTGCTTCTTTCCCAGCCTTGTAAGAAACTGTCCTATCTAAATACTGGAATGCCACTACGTGAAGCTTCAAATCAGGGTGGTTATTCTGAGACAATGACAGCTTCTTGGGATGTGGCATAACATTTATTAAGTCAATATATGCACATAAATTTATTTTTAATCAACCTGTGTTTACCTGAGTGCTATGGTTTGAATGTGTCCCCTAGAGTTCATATGTTGGAGATAATCCCCAAGGCAACACTGTTGGGGGATGGGGACTAATAAGATGTGATTAGGTCATGAGGGCTCTGCCTTCATGATTGGATTAATGTCATTATCACAGGAGTGGGTTGGTTATCACAAGAGTGGTTTGTTCTAAAAGCATGTTCAGGTCCCTCTTGCTCTCTTGCACTTTGCCTTTGGTCATGACATGAGGCAGCAAGGAGTCCCTTGCCAAGTGTAGGCCCTTCGACCTTGGACTTCCCAGGCTCCAGAACTTCCAAGAAGTGTCTCTGTTCTTTGAAAATTACCCAGGCTCAGATATGCTGTTATAATAGCACTAATGGACTTAGTCACCAACTAACTGTAATGCCTAAGAGTGGCCTACATTTTTAAAAAATGTGATTAGAGGATTTTAATATCTTATTCTGTAGTGAACTCTAGAATATTTTAGACGCCAAAGATTTTCTATCGGATGTATCCTGTGGATTCAATAGGATTCATTTTGAGAGGCAGCTTTTTGAAGTGGAAATAATTCTGTACTCCAGGCACAATAATTGGGTTCAAACCCTGACTCTACCATTTACTGGGATGGGGAGAAACTCTTGGACAGTGTGTTAGGCCTTTTGGCTTCCATTTTTCTTATCTTTAGAATAAAGTTAATAATTTTCATTCTGCTTCACTCATGGCATAAATGTGAGGCTCAAAGAAAACAATGTTTTGGAAAGTACCTGAAAACTTTAGAACATTCTACAAATATTATCTAATAAAATATAGGAATGCATAATTAGTGTCTTCAAGGGATGTCATAAATTTCGTAAAACTAAAGGGTGAGCTATATCAAAACTTGGAAGGGATTGGGATGAAAATAAAACTATCTAAAATAGAATGACCAAGCACACTGGGACTTGGCTCCAAAAAGAATTAATGAGAATTACACAGATTCAGATCTTCTCCATTATTCCATTGGTCACGTCTAATAACTTGCCATGAAATTGCATTGATTTCTACAAAGTGATTGCATATGCTGTCGACACTTTTCAACTGCACCTGTCATAATTCATCTGTCCAGCTGAGTATTTTAGTTTTAGAAAGAGATAAATGCTAACTTTTTCTCAGAGGAGAGGGTTTAAAAGTCTATGTTCGATATTCCCTCCTAGAGAGGAGGATATCTTCAATACTCAGCAGGTAATCTTTTTTTAAATTTTTAAAATTTTTATCTTTTATTATACTTTATTTTCTGGGATACATGTGGAGAATGTGCAGGTTTGTTATATAGGTATACATGTGCCATGGTGGTTTGCTGCACCCGTCAACCTGTCATCTACATTAGGTATTTCTCCTACTGCTATCCCTCCCCTAGTCCCCCACCCCCAACAGGCCCCAGTGTGTGATGTTCCCTTCCCTGTGTCCATGTGTTCTCATTGTTCAACTCCCACTTATGAGTGAGAACATACAGTGTTTGGTTTTCTGTTCCTGTGTTTGTTTGCTGAGAATGATGGCTTCCAGCTTTATCCATGTCCCTGCAAAGGACATGAACTCATCCTTTTTTTTGGCTGCATAGTATTCCATGGTGTATATGTGCCACATTTTCTTTATCCAGTCTATCATTGATGGGCATTTGAGTTGGTTCCAAGTCTTTGCTATTGTGAACAGTGTTGCAATAAACATATGTGTGCATGTGTCTTTATAGTAGAATGATTTATAATCCTTTGGGTATATATCCAGTAATGGGATTGCTGGGTCAAATGGTATTTCTGGTTCTAGATCCTTGAGGAATCACTACACTGTCAACAAGCATATGAAAAAAAGCTCATCATCACTGATGGTTAGAGAAATGCACATCAAAACCACAATGAGATACCATCTTGTTCCTATTGTGAGAAACAAGAACACTTTTACACTGTTGGTGGGAGTGTAAATTAGTTCAACCATTGTGGAAGTCAGCAGATAATCTTTTTTACAGACTAATTAATGAGGAACCTGACGAATAATTGTCATTCTAGATAGTGTTAAGGGTGAAGGCTTTGCACACAGAAGTTGGTGTATCCAGACAGACTTTGTAATTATAGCAGAGCAAATTACCATACTCCAAAAGAGAAGAACACAGAAAGCAAGAAACACAGTTGAAGAAGCCTGTCTGAAAAATAAGGAGAAGGGCAAGAAATCAAAGCAGAATGTTCCACTTGCCATTTACAGGCACAGAAAAGGACAGCAAAATGAAAAGTCATTTATATAACTGCAGGATAAAGAGATGGGGGAGATGGAATAAACTTTCTCCAAATGAAGTTCATTATTTGTGTAGTGGATTAAATGAGATTGACTATTTTTAAAAAGCCTGTTACAAAGAAGAACAAATTTAATAGACTATTAAGGAGTAAAGAGGAACTTTAAAAAGCACGTATTGATTAAAACAAAAGCTTTAGTTCAGAATATTTATTGTATACAACTAAGCAAAGAAAGTTGACCTAGATACAAGAGTGTTACTGGAATTTGTTGCTATATACATTGACTGAATTCTGTTATTTTTGTTTAATTATCGCTAGGTCCAGTATGGTGGAAATCAAGAAATTTTGTCTTAAAATACCAGTTAATTGAATTAGTTACCTCAAATCATTGTCTAGTTTGAATAAGAATATTTTATAAAACAATTTGTAGTATTAGGCATAATTAATACTTGGTGGCATGTAGAAAAATAAAAAGGTGTAATCTTTTTAAAAATTGTGTTGAAAGGTATAAGCATTTGTGCTAATATATTATTCAGCCAGGATATCGGAAGAACACTCATGTCACTGAGCTTGGTTCTAGGGCTGGAAGGAAGTGTAAATAACAGTGATGGTAACAGTAATAGCAATGGCTAATAGTTATCAGATACAGAGCATGTACCACCATGGTAACAATGTGCATGGAGTATCTTATTTCTCATGACTAGGCAGGCACACTTCTTACATTGGTTTTTCGGATCAACATATCAAAGTCCTTAGGATTGAAAGAACTTGCTCCAAATCACACAACTAGCAAACGGTAGTGTTTTTACTCAGGCAGTCTCAAGATAACACTGTTGGAAGTCTATTAATAACCAGGCATTCAGATGATATTTACATGTATTAGTTATCTCAGTGGGTTCTTAACCTGGGGTGTGTACCAAACTTACCAAGGAAGTATTTTGAAACCCTGATGCTCAGGACCCACACCAGGTGAATTAGATCAGAACCTCTTGAGAAAGGGGCAGAACTTGGCATCAGTATTTCTTAAATATAAACATTGTATATATATAAATATTATATAAACATCAGTATTTTTAAAAGCATCCCAGGGGATTATAACATGTAGTCAGCTTTCTGAATTACTGTGCATTTAATATTCAAAGCAAAATCTATACATTTGTATTATTCCTATTTTATTTATAAGGACTCTGAGATTCAATGACGATAACTTGACTTGTTTCATCAAGGTCACTTACCTGGTAAATTGCTGAGTTGGGATGTAAATGCAGTTCTGTCTGGCTGAAGAGCCCACATTCTTCCCGCTGCCTCTATGTCTAGCCTTTTACTCAGGGCAATAAATTCACTTGTTCCTGTTATTTAGTGTTTATTGTAGAATTTAGCTTTAGCCTCAGTCTCATTTTATTGTCTTCACTATTGAATACTCACAAAGGGAGCCAGTTAACAACATCTTTTGAACAGCCCTCCTTTTTTTGTGGCACATTGTGCTAATTGCTGTGGGAAAGAAGAGGGCAAGATATTAAATATTCCCTTTACAGAGATGTCTACCATTCAGCCAGGGTTCATAACTCTGGGTCTGTGACCTGACATCTGGGTGGAAAAAGAAGTCCCATGAATTGTTTGGGAAGTGTTCATAGTTTTCCTCAGATTGTAACAGAGAGCTGTGAGACAAAAAATTTATGAACTTCTGCCTTGCTTGATGTATAAGGCATGTGATTCCAGAAGCAGTGGCATATTATCTTGAATTATCTTCACAAAGGCAAAACAATGCCTTGTCAAGGTATTTTGAGTTTGATACACTGTCAAAAACTGTTTCCAGATAAGTTTAGTAAAAGCTGTTGCATATCTGTAGTGTGTATGTGTTTAAAAAAATGCAAGCTGTGAATATAAAACAAGGAAATAAATTGCATTAGTGGCTCAGAAACTAGATCTGAGAAGAAGGATTTTCTTGGTTCTGGCAATAAAACATTATTGAGAAATGTGATATCATGAGGTAGATATCTTAAAGAATTGTATTCATTTACACTTGTATATGTACAAATACATTCACAAATATATTCATGCTAGGCACATATATACTGTGTGTACACATGTATGTATGGTATGCATGCACATATACACACTGGCATGTTTTATACAAATTGATTTTTTATTCCATAGCATTTTTCTATATAATCCATTATTTTAAAACATATTGGTAATTTTAATATCAACATAAACTGAAATGAGTAGAGACACCTATAATGTGAATATTCATATATGGAACATAATAGGGGGTTACATAATTATAGGTCCATAAATATATTGTATTTCCTGATATATATGAAATTGCTAATATATGTGAAAGATATCTACATATATTTTACTAATAAGAGATATATTTATATATACAAATATGTGCTTTATAGAGCCTAAATTTGGGGTAGAACAAATGTTCTCATCCCTGTTTGATTATCAGAACCACTTGCAGAGCTTTTCAAAAAACCTGAGTCCCTCTTACCCTTGATTGGAATTCAGTACGTCCAGAGTGGGTCATGGTGCTGTGTTTTCAGAACATTTCTTGAATGGTTGTGCTGCTGTGCTTGAGAAGCAGCCCTGTAGTCTTTGCACAAGTGGAGATGAGGAAGGAAGGGTACCAGACAACAGACACGCAAGACAGTCAAGGGGAAGAGGCCAGGAGAATTTCTCCCAGGAGAGTGGCAGCTTATTGATTTGCTTATGTTAAAATAGTTGAGTCCACACTATATCTTTTTAATTGATTCATTTAATTTACACAAACAAAATGTCAATAGCAATCATTAATGTCAGAGGGAAGGGTATTATTATTATTATTTTTAACTCTGCTTCTTTTCAACAACTAAATATCTGACCTAGCAGAGGAAATCTTTTTTTTTTTTTTGAAGGAAAATTTGTATTGTTTTAATTATTTTTATGTACAACAGTGTACATTTAACCCAGTTTCGTGGCAAGTTCTTTAGCCTTTGCCTTTTCGAGCTTGGCGATGCGAACCACAGACTTGGGACCCAGGACGTTGCCTCCCCAGTGACGGCGGATCTCATCGTATCTGTCGTTGTAATTGGTGCGGACAGCTTCCACCAGCTTAGCCAATGCACCTTTATCTTCCGCGTTAACTTGTGTGAAGGCAACAGTGGTGCAGGTCTTCCTGTGGACTAGACGTCCCAGTCTTGCCTTCCCCT
>CAUYQU010042215.1:0-18122 GCA_963574635.1 Cheracebus regulus
AAGTAGAAGAGCTTACAGTTTAAAGATTGTTTATTCATAAGTATTTCTTTTAGCAGAATTTGTGCCAGGCGAAGAATGAGTTTAAGTTGACCAAAAGTTATATAACTGATGTGATATAATTGCACAGCATAGTGAGAATGAGGGTATTCAGGGAAATTATTCAGGAGTGCCACAAAATAAATAAATAAATAAATAAATCAAATGTGTATAGTTTGCAAGTGATCTAGTACTGTGCCTACTCAGATGTCTGGATAGAACCAGCCTTTGTTTTTGCTGTCATAGTAACAGAAAAATATAACATGCTATTTTTCCTCTCTGGTGTGTCTGTGCTAACAAATTGGGAATTTCTGGAACATCTTATTGACCTCTGTATCTAAATGTTATTTATAAATAAAACATATACAGCTTTGAAATATTTTAAGCAATGTTTTCTAGACTCTGCTGTTTGGCTCATTTTGTACATGAATCTTACATTATTTGGCACCATGAGGCTTGCAAGGCTGTTTTCAGACCCCTAGATACCATGACCAGGGGATGTGCTTCTTTAATGGGCCCTTCTCTGTTTACTGTGTGAGGATAGCCATGGGATGGTGGGTTCTGAGGCTTGAAGGGAAAAGGATGTATGCTAAGAAATGGACTTTTGATCTCAAGAATTAAAGGTAAGTGGCTGCCATGTTCTTTGGGATAGAAAATCAACAGCAAGGAGAAGAGATATGGCTGAGTTGTTGGGAGGACAAAAGGAAGTTCAACAACTCCTGTTCTCAATAGGTAGGTGCCATGTTGGCAAAATTCTAGGAAAGCTCAGTCATAAAAAAAAAAATGAGTTAAAGATCTGTAAACTCACAAAGATCTTTGAATATGAAGAAAAAGTTACTAGATTTTACAAGGGGACTACAGAACTTCGTTTGACACAGGATCAAGGTGGATTTCCACTTGCTTATTATCATAAGATCACAGCTTTTAGTTTCCAAAATGAGTGGGAACATTTACTTAGAGTCTTTTATTTTTCTGATTTACTAAGTACACAGAATTCCCATCTCTGTGTGTTCAGCTGTTGTCTTTTGTGTTGCCTGCCCCCAGGGTGGAACTAAAGAGAGAAATCCTTTCATGTTACTTTGCTTTGCTGTAATCATCTGTTCAGTGCAAATAGTATTGTAAACTGATGCAAAATGATTAACTGGTTCCCTTCATTTCTTTTCTTATTTCTTTTTTAGCTAGTTAGGTTTCCTTTATGGTGGGATTTCAGATTACAAAGAAATGAATCTAACATTTAAAAATAATCATTGAATTTATGCCATTCAGAGGTGAGTTACTGGCCATTTTCAAAGCTATTTTAAGGTTTCTATGATAAAATAATTCAAAGAGAGGGAACTTTATCCACTGTAATAGCTTAGTCTAATAAAGTACAGTAAAATAATAAAATCTGTGAAAAATATGAAACTAGTTTAGCCTCTGCAATACCAAAACAGATGTAGAGATAGGAAAGTGGAAATTATAATATCTTTCTTGAGCATGTGAAAGTTTGCGAAACATATTAGCACACATTCCCTCATTTATCTCATTGCCGCAACCTCAAAATAAGGTGTAGCCTGAAAAGATCTTGATATCTTTGGTTGTGTCCCACCCAAAATCTCACCTTGATTTTAATCCCCATAATCCCCACGTGACAAGGTGGGACCAGATGAAGGTAATCAGGTCATGGGGTCAGTTTCACCTATACTGTTCTCATGAAAGTGAGTGAGTCTCCTGAGATCTGATGGTTGTATAAATGTCTGGCATTTCCCTTGCTCCATCTTGCTGCCCTGTGAAGAAGGTGACTACTTCTTTGCTTTCCACCATGATTGTAGATTCCCTGAGGCCTCCCCAGCAATGTGGAACCATGAGTCAATTAAACCTCTTTCCATTATAAATTATCCAGTCTCTGGCAGTTCTTTATAGCAGTGTGAGAATGGACTAATACAAACCTTATTCTCCTTTGCAGATAAAGTCACACTGAGACTAAGGGAGGATAAATATAACCTAGATGGAGAAAGTGAGCACTATTGTTCACAAAAATACATGAAATCAGTAATCTCAAACTCTGTGAGCATCTGAACACAAAATTTAACAATATAAATTTAAGGGATTTTAAGAATATACATTCTAGAGATATCAATGTTAAGATGTAGGAATGCAACCGCTTTAGAGAAAACATTTCTGAGTAAGGAATTTAACAAAAATAGTAAAGAGTCAGTTAAAATAGTCAATAGAAAAAACTCAATGCCATTCAACTAAAACTAAGGAAAGAATTAAGAAATTTCAGAGGGAACAAAGTAGAAGACCACAGTAGGGTGTGAGAAGTCTACCAATCTTTCCTCCATTCCTCAGAAACCATTTTAGTAAGTGCACAAAATCTTGAGCTAAGTGTGAGAAAAATGAAGTGAGAGACTTTGTACTTTGTCTTCTGGCTACAGGGTAGTGGAAATGGCTGTTGGGAAGAAACAGGTCAGACAGGAGACGAGACTCCTCTGAGATGAAAGCGACAACTTTGGCCGGGTGCGGTGGCTCACGCTTGTTATCCCATCACTTTAGGAGGCTAAGGCAGGCGAATCACCTGAGGTTGGAAGTTGGAGACCAGCCTGACCAACATGGAGAAACCCCCTCTCTACCAAAAATACAAAATTAGCCAGGCGTGGTGGCACATGCCTGTAATCCCAGCTACTGGGGAGACTGAGGCAGGAAAATCACTTGAACCAGGGAAGCAGAGGTTGCAGTGAGCCGAGATAGCACCATTGCACTCCAGCCTGGGCAACAAGAGTGAAATCCCATCTCAAAGATAAAAAATAAATAAATAAATAAAATAAAGTGGCAACTTGACCTTACAGAAATTAAGAAAATGGAAGAAAATAGAGGAAGGAAGGAAGGAGGGAAGGAAGGAAAGAAAATAAATACCCACATCATATTCTAGGAAAATAGACACAAAATGCTCAACAGCAATACTTCTAGAATAAAAGAAAACTTATTAAGTTCTGGGCTGAGAGCAAGTCTTTTACAAAGGCAAATTTTCATGTTGGCATCAGATTACTTCATAGCAATATTCAATACTGTAACATAAGGGAGAAAAAGCTATATAGGAGCACTGAAGAAAGGAGAGTATGAGGGAAGGATATTATTCCCAGCCAAGATGTCACCTAAGAATAAAGGCAAACATTAAAAAAAACGAAAAACAACAACAACAAAAAGCAGTACTAGTACTCAAGATCTCTCTGTGAAAAAACTGCCTGGCCATGAATTTCAGCCAACTAAAAAATGAATATAAATAAAAACTTTAGGAATGGAGAGGCTGCAACAAAAGGACTAGTGAAGAGCAGTGTCTCCACCTAAATAGCAAAGTGAATGATGCATAATTGTGAAAATTATGGCCAAAAAGAAGTATGTGAATTGTTATACTGTGAGAGCATAAAATATAACTAACAAAAATCAAGAGGTAGGCAAGGAAAATGACATCATGCTAATGACCTTATCTGTCAGAGAGAAAAGATGATTTAGTTAATAAACTCTAAAAATGCCAATCCCTTATTAGATTTTATAATTCCTCTTCTTAAACTTCGGGAAATGTTTTAGAAACTAATATAATATAGAGTTATTTAAAGTTTAGCAATTTCTTTAGTTTCCACTTGATATTTTTTTCTTTCACTAAATTTAAAAGAAATTAAGTATTATATCGGTATCTTTTTTTTTTTTTTTGAGACAGTGTTGCCCAGGCTGTAGTGCAGTGTCTTGATCCCAGCTTACTGCAATCTCCACCTCCCGGGTTCGGGTTCAAGCAATTCTCCTGAATCAGCCTCCTTAGTAGTTGGGACTATAAGCATGCACCACCACACACAGCTAATTTTTTTGTATTTTTGTAGTGACAGGGTTTACCATGTTGGCTAGGCTGGTTCTGATCTCCTGACCTCCAGTGATTCCCCTGACCTTGGCCTCCCAAAGGGCTGGGATTACAGGCATGAGGCACCGTGCCTGGCCTTTTATCTGTATATTTTTACTGTGTCCTTTTCCACTGAAATAATCCCTTGACATCATATGTGTCCCACTGTTAGCACATTCTTCCACTGAAGCTGACCAGGAGGACTCCTGCTGCATGTGAAGACCTAGGGTGACTTTCTTAACTCAAAAAATTAATTCCTTTGATCATTTGACTTAGGCCACAGGTTGTATATAGTCTAAGTTATAAGAGAAGAAAAGAATAGCCTTATTCCTATGGTGTTTTTCAATTTTTAAAGCAAGTTACTATTCTTTCCTTAGCTGATCTCTACTTAATCAATTAACGAGTGCTTTCACTACATGCCTGACGCTTGTGTCTAAGAATTGATGCTCTTGCATGAATGCTCCACAAATTGAGTTAAATGTACAGCCAGTGTTGTTGCTGTCCATCCGTATGCCTTCAGCACATGTCATTTCCCTGTTCACAGATGGCTTCTGGCTGCAAATAGCTGTCACTTTTTGCCTGTGGGCCTTTTCTAGGTATATCTGTGGCTCAGCCTACACAAGAGGTTGGCCAGAAGTACCAGTGAGCTAAGGCCCCAGGAAAGCCTTCCAACAATAATGGATGGGAGATGGCACACAAATACTCTGCCCTTCTCACCCTCCAATGGGCCAACTCTGAGATGTGTCCTATGGTCTCCCACTTGTTGCCACCTGATGAAGTCCCAGGTGTGCAGCCCCTTTCTCATTTCTCCACCTTCCCATTGGTGGTTCCTAGGATGAACTGCCAAATGAGCTACTTTCACTCAAATTTTTGTCTCAGGATCTACTTCTAAGGGGATGAAAATTAAGACAATAGTGTTACAGTGCTTCCTATCAAAGAAAACTGGGTTACTAATTATTTGTATCTTGTTGCAGAAAAATTGGACCTGGCTTTCTGAAGAGACAATCTGCCTCAACCAGGTATTAAGCAGTAGCTGGCATGTTTCAAAACAAATGCCAAAGTAATTGACTGTGAGCTGGTTAAGAAATCATATGTGTTGTGTATTTTAATTTTATTATGGCTATCTTGGCTGGCTTGCGATTGATTTAATCTCAGTTCTGTTTTCCAAACTGGCTAATTTATAACCACTGAATCCACAGAAATATCACATGAACAGGTACTGGAGGCTGCTGTACTGAGGAAAAGTGTTAGAAAAACGATTGCCAGGCCATACAACTTATAAACCTAAGGAACTGACATTTAAAACATAGGAGACAAATATCAAATCCAGTAATTTTATCAGTACTTTCCCTCCTGAAGCTAGATATTTTTGGCAAGTTTTGGCAAAAAGTCATCCCTTTAAATGTATATATAGCTTTGCTTATGTGTTACAATTAAGGGTTCGCCTTTAAAATCAAGAGAAATAAATATATGTAGATCTAAAATTTGTTTCTAGTTTTACAAAATTCAAAGTTTATGGTAATATTTGAGAGTTCCAAAAAAGACAGTATTGTTGAAGTCAAGGTCTCATTACTTTGAGTCAAGTGATCTGGGTTCTGACTACAGGTATAATTACTAAAAATACTCTGTGACAGCCCTTCAAAAAATTTATCACAATAGGCAATTTTATCTCTATTTTTATATTATTTAATTTATCTTTCCATAGCTAAGGAGTAGGCTTCATGAAAGCAGGTATAGGTCTTTCTTGATTAACCTGTATCCTAAGAAAAGAGCAAGCACTTGTTGACTAAATGGATGTTACCTGCATGACAGTAACAAGCTTCTTAATTTTTCTAAGCCTTTGTTTCCTCATCTATGAAACAGAAGTTGGCTAAGGTGGTCACTAAGCTTCTTTCTAGTTATAAAATTAAACGATTCTGGGGCAGGGGGTTGGTATTTTTACTGAGGAGTGCACAGCATAATGAATTTTTATAAATGAATATAACCAGGTAAATATCACTAGTTTGATATACAATGTTTCCTCCACCATAGCACATTTCCTGAAGTCCTTGCCTGTTGACACCTCTCCAAAACTAAACAATATCTGGCCTATGTAATCATAGATTTGTTTGTGAACTTCATATAAATAGAACCATGCTGTATACACTCTTTTGGTGAGGGTATTGTTTCCTGAATATTTTGTCTGAAAGATTCCCTCATGTTATTGCAAACAGTGGCTATTTGTTCTATTTGCTCTATTGTTTAATAATGCCACTACTTATCCATTCTACCATTGACTATTAAGGGTTTCCTCCCACCAGTTTTGGCTATTACAAATAAAGCTGCTGTAAATACTCTTGTACATATCTTTGGGTGGGTACATGCCATTTCTCTTGGGCAACTTCCCAGAAGTAGAATTTTTGGGTCTAATGTATATATATCTACTTTAGTAGATCCTGCCAAAGAGGTTTCTAATGAGGTAGTTTTAACTTATCATCCTGCTATTAATATATGAGAGTTCCAATTGCTTCATAGGTTTGAGACAGGCTTCATCTTTTAAAGGAATTTTGTTTCATAAGCATCATAAGGTTATGAGAAATTTTACTCTGCCTTCAAAGCCCTTGGTTCCCCGGCCTACAATGTGTAGTGCCAGAATTCAGCAAGAGTCCTCTAGGCAGAAACTGGCCTCATTTTGGATACTTTATTTCCACTCAGTCCATCTGCCTGCCAAAATCCTTGCTGATATCATTTTCCTCTGACTTCTCCCAGATAACACTCTGTGGAAGACCCGCCCCGATGCTGGAATTTCAGTTCATCTAACTTCTATTCCCTCTATACCAATCTGCTTTATTTAAAGAGTGCTTTTGTAATTTATTCATTCTTTTTTCTAGCTGCTGTACTAAGGAAAAGTGGTACAGAGACTATTGCCAGGCCATACAACTTATAAACCTAAAGAACTGAGACTTAAAACATAGCAGACAAAATTGCTTGATAGTCCAGCAAATTTATTAGTACCTTTTCATGAAACTAGATATTTTTGGACTACATCCTTGGAGAGCAAAAGTCCTCTGATTCTATGAATTCCTAATCCACACACATTGGTACCAGTGATAACATACCAATTACAGATAACATTTATGATATTGGGATGAAATATAGGAGCTAAAATCTGACTTTCACTTTGATTTGTTTTAGAATCAGAACCTTAAAAGCAACCTTGAGAAACTACTTACTCCACTGATAAGCTTTCTGATATATAGTGTTTCGTGGTGAGGAAATTTTGCCAGGATCACAGTCACGTAAAATCATTCTTGACGGCTGGGCACAGTGGCTCACGCCTGTAATCCCAGCACTTTGGGAGGCCGCGGCTGGTGGATCACGAGGCCAGGAGATTTGTGCTATAGTTGGCCTAGAGTTAGAACCTAAGCAACACCATTTTATACAAGATAAAGCTGTTTTTCCAAAAATAAGTTGTAACTGCTGCCCCATTCTCCTTGCAATAACTGCTGACCTTGGCTTCTGTAAATAAAAACCGCTAGCTTGCTCTGAAAAATGTCCACTATGTAAAGCTGCTTGCCTTTGCTTATCAGCAACTGCCAGAATAAGCTTCTGTAAAGTTGCTTGCCCTGCATCCCCTCACCCTCTTGGTCCTGAAACCAGGATGTGGCTTTTCAGCTTAAAAACCCTGCTTCCCCTGAGCTCGGGGCCATGGGTTGGAGAGACGTGAGTCCTCCGTGGCCGCCGGCAATAAAGACCCTGCAATTTGGCATACTTTTGTCTTGGTGTTAATTTTTATACTCGATCTGATATTACAGATTGAGACCATCCTGGCTAACATGGTGAAACCCCGTCTCTACTAAAATGCAAAAATTTAGCCAGGTGTGGAGGTGCGCGCCTGTAGTCTTAGCTACTCTGGAGGCTGAGGCAGGAGAATTGCTTGAACCCGGGAGGCAGAGGTTGCAGTGAGCCGAGATCGTGCCACCACACTCCAGCCTGGGTGACAGAGACAGTCTCAAAAAAAAAAAAATATGCTTGACATGGGTAATAAAGGAGCCCAATGTTGTTAGACAACAACTCTTTTCATGTCTTGGTGTTTTTTCCTTTCTTTTTTTGAGACAGAGTCTTGCTCTGTCACCAGGCTGGAGTGCAGTGGCATGATCTTGGGTCACCGCAACCTCCGCCTCTACGGTTCAAGCCATTCTTCTGCCTCAATCTCCCAAGTAGCTGGGACTACAGGTGTGCACCACTACGCCCAGCTAATTTTTGTGCGTGTGTGTTTTTTTAATAGAGACAGGGTTTTACCATGTTGGCCAGGATGGTCTCAATCTCTTGACCTCGTGATCTACCTGCATCAGCCTCCCAAAGTTCTGGGATTACAGAAGTGAGCCACTGCATTCAGCCCATCTCTTGTCTTTTTCATCCATCTTCCTGCAGGCCTCCTCTTAATCCCTCTATCTCTTCCACACCTCCACCAAGCTTCTGCCTCTTCATTCCTAAACAATTTTAAATTCAACCATGAAAGAAAAGAAGTGAAAGAAAGGAAGAAAAAGAGGAGAAGAATACTCAGATGAATGGGGAAAAGAGTAAGTTTTTTGCTCGGTGTAGCAATGTGTATGTGTGTGCATGCTCACAAGCGCCATGCACAGGTATGTTTATGTGTATTGGGGTATAGCTGCTTTCAAGTCCAAACATGTACATTTGGCCTGAAATTAAGTAAAATTTTTGTAGTCTCGGTCTAAATAAAAAGTAACCCTATTTTGTAACCACAGTGCATATAAATATTAAAGAAATGTAATTGACCCTTGAAAAAGATGGGTTTGAACTGAGCAAGTCCACTTGTCCATGATTTTTTTTCAACCAAATGTGGATCAAAAATATAATATTCATGAGATCTGAAAACTGTGGATATAGAGAGACAACTTTGTATATTCAGATTTCACAGAGCCCACTGCAAGACTTGAGGATGCATGGAATTTGGTATAGTCAGGGAGTACTGGACCCAATCATCCATGCACGTAACTCAGCATAACTGTAATTTGCAGAAAAAATAGGTATTGAAAACTTCAACATTTTTGAAAGGTAGGCACTCTGTGGCATCAGGACAATTAAGACTGGTGCGCTTCAGATATACAACCATATAATTTCCTGCAAATTCCAGCTAAACTTTCAGAGGATTCTTTATTTGAATTGAGTGATAAAGTCAGTTTTGCTATTGTTTTAGGAAAAAACAAAACAAAATAAAATCTCACACAACAAAAATACCCTCCATTCTGTAGGTTTTCTTTTGTAGTAGCTAAATATTCTTGTTTATCTCAAATTATTTATTTTTATTTTCATTGAATTAAAGCTTTATCGAAAATTGACATTTGTGTTCAAATAATATAAATGATTATAAATCACTCTGATGCTGACATTTGTTCAAGACTAATTAGATTTGTGACCTTAAGAAAATAAGCTTACCTTTCTGGTGCTTGTTTATATTATTTCAGAGAAAAAGAATCATGATACCAGTTCCGTTTTGGTAGCAGAATATTGGTATCATCAAATTAGGCCTTGTGGAGTTCCAAGCACTAAATGAATGGAAAGCTGTCTAGGCAAATGCTTCCCTTAACACTAGCTAGACAATAATTCCAGAATTATTATGTGGTTTCTTTACTTGGTGAATCAATCAAGACAAGCCTCTTTCCTGGACTAGTGGTAGAAAACCTGAATATCTGCTCTGTATCTGATTTGTGTTTTTTCTTAATTGTTCTTTTTTTCTTGCTGTCCTAGGATAGGGGTAATCTCATACAAGGTCTTCTCATACCATGGGCATAATAGGGTGAGAATTATCAAAAGATCAATTCTATGCAGGAAAGTTACAAGAAAATGTAATTTTTTCTCCAATCCAATTCTCTTTACACTTCTTTCCATGAAAGCTACATCCAATCTCTTAAAAGCTGTGTCACTTGGTTAAAGATCTAGTGATAGATCTCTGAGGACTGCCTGTTGTCTTGACTTAGGAAAAAAAAAAGAAACCTCTTTAGAATTGGAGAAAAATTGTATTGAGCTCCCTATAGAGGGAAAAGCGTGTCATGTTAAGGGAATTCATTTGCAAAAATAATTATGAATCGATGTGCTTAGAAAAGTTCAAAGTACCTCCACCATCTCAGAGCCGGCCACCACCACCATCACCTCTGCTGCCACCACCATCACCTCTGCCGCTGCCTCCTTGGGTCCCTTCTCCAGCTCCTGCTCCACTCCCTCTGCCCCTCTGCACATCCTAGGCCCTCTGTCCTGGAGAAGAGGCTGTATTCTACCTTCCTTGTGGCCCGGGGCACAGCCATGGAGGTCGGCGGTGGTGGAGCTGACCAGGCCTAGGCAGGAGCGGTGGCCCTATCAACCCGCCTCGCTGTCGCCCTGCAACCCACAGCTCATTGTTCTCACCCTTGAGCAGTTCAAGAGCCAGGCCCTTATGGACACCAGTCCAGCTTAGCAAAACCTGAGCAGAAAGCCGAGCATTCGGTGTCCACATACCTGGACAAGCAGGATTGGAATCTTAAGATGCACGAAAGCCTAATAGGAAATGGTCAGAGGCAGAGTGAGGTTGAGTCAGGGACACTGGAAGCTGGAGTAGACAGGGCTATTTCTCAGGAAGTGGATCCAAAATTAAACTGCATCCTCAGGTCACCAATGGAAGGAGAAATTCATGAGTTCCTGGAGGCCCAGAATAAAGCAGCAGCACCAGCCCTCCTCTTCTAGAGCCCAAAGGCCAGGACCCTCCAGCTCCATCCCAGAGCACTTCCCAGGAGTATCCCTGAGGCCTTTTGAAAGCTCCATTTGATTACTGATGAAGAAGCGGCTTCAGTTACATAACGGTGTGTAATAGGTAGGGTTCTTTAGAGGGACAGAACCAATAGGATAGATTTAAATAAATGAGAGTTTATTAAGGAGTATTAGCTCACAGGATTGTAAGGTCCCACAGCAGCCTGTCTGCAAGCTGAGGAGCAAGGAAGTCAGTCCAAGTCTCAGAGCTGAAGAACTTGGAGTCTGATGTTTGAGGGCAGGAAGCTCCAGCACGGGAGAAAGATGTAGGCTCAGAGGCTAAGCCAGTCTAGTCTTTCACGTTCTTCTGCCTGCTTTTATTATGGCTGTACTGGCAGCTGATCAGATTGTGCCCACTCAGATTAAGAGTGGGTCTGCTTCTCCCAGTCCACTGACTCAAATGGTAACACTCTCACAGATACACCGAGGAACAATACTTTGCATCCTTCCATCCAATCAAGTTGACATTCAGTATTAACCATCACAGAGTGCAATTTCAGAATTAAAATGGACCAAGGTCTCACTGATTTCGAGATTTCAGCCTTGACTGTTGGGCTGTGTCACATTTGAACGGGGAGTGAGTTTGGCAGTGAGAAGTTGACTGAGCGGTCCCCTGCATTGTGCTACCATTTGGCCAACCTGTCCAAGGGGACAACACCCAGTAGACACTACAGAGAGACAAAGAAACACTGCAGCAACTTGAGGTTGTCCTGAAACAGACTTTTATACTTGAACATGGAGACTGCACTTTATTTATTTATTTTTATTCTTATTTTTTTAAGATGGAGTTTCACTCTTGTCTCCCAGGCTAGAATGTAATAGCATGATCTCAGCTCACTGCAACCTCCACCTCCCAGGTTCATGCGATTCTCCTGCCTCAGCCTCCCATGTAGCTGGGATTATAGGCACCTGCCACCACACCTGGCTATTTTTTTTTTTTTAATTTTTAGTAGATTTTCACCATGTTGGTCAGGCTGGTCTTGAGCTTCTGACCTCAAATGATCCACCTACCTCTGCCTCCCAAAGTTCTGAGATTACAGGTGTGAGCCACCTTGCTTGGCCAAGACTAGGCTTTAAACTGGAAAGTTTAGGGTTTGTGCTCTGGAATACACAAAAGCTACAGTGAAAGAACATAACCAGTCCAAAAGATAATTTCAAAGAACAACGACAATAAAGGTTGACTGAAAATAGTACTTGACAGTCCTTATTTGGTATTGTTTCTCAGAGTTGCAAGTCAGATTGCACAAGCTGCATAGCTTTAACATTGTTGTGACCTTCTTGAACATGAAGCTTCCAGGTAGTTTCCTTTCCTTTGTAAGAGGTAATAAAACATGGAATGCTAAAATGTGTGAGGAAGTTCAGATGTATAGGGAAGCACATTTGCAGGCTCTCAGTGCAGGGCTGCTTCGTGTTCTGTGAGGAATAGTGAGTCGTGGGTGTGTTTATTTTATTCTCACATTGTGTTTCTTAGAAAAATGAATGGTATAAATGGCTTACTTTTTATAATAAGAAAAAAATGGCTAAATAGTATTCTGCAGTAAGTATATACCACATTTTCTTTATCCAGTCCTCCATTGATAGACACTTAGGTTGATTTCATATCTTTACTATTGTGATACTGGAATAGACATACAAGTGTAGATATCTTTTTGATATATGATTCATTTTCTTTTGTGTAGATACCCAGTAGTGGGATAGCTGAATAGTATCGTTCTCTTTTTAAATCTTTGAGATATCACCACTTTTTTTCATAGAGTTTGTACTAATATACATTCTTATCAACAACACATAAAAGTTCCCTTTTCTTCATCCTCTCTGACATCTTTCATTTTTTATCTTTTTAATAATGGCTATTCTGATAGGTGTAAGATGGTCTCCTTGTGGTTTTAATTTGCATTCTCTGGTGATTAGTTGTGTTTAACTCATTTTCATATGCTTGTGGACCATTTGTTTGTTTGTCTCTTTTGAAAAGTGTCTATTCATATCCTTAGCCCAGAAATAGTATTATACCCCCAAATAGTATTATTTGGGGGTATTTCTGTTGAATTGCTTGAGTTTCTTATAAATTCTGGTTATTAGTCTCCTGATGGATGTACAGCTTGAAAATATTTTCTCCTATACTACAGGTTATCTGTTCACTCTGTAGATTATTTCTTTTGCTTTGCAGAAACTTTTTGGTTTGATTAAGTTCCATTTGTCTAATTTTATTGTTGAGGCTTTTGCTTTTGAGGTCTTACTCATAAATTTTTTGGTTAGACTAATGTCTAGAAGAGTGTTATCTAGATTTTCCTCTAGTATTTTTACAGTTTTAGGTCTTATATTTAAGTCTTTAATTCATCTTGAGTGGATTTTTGTGTATGATGAGAGATGGGGTCCAGTTTCATTCTTCTGCATATGGCAGTCTAATTTCTTCAGCATCATTTGTTGAAAAAAGTGTCCTTTCCCCAGTGTACATTCGTGTCAACTTTGTCAAAGATTAGTTGGCTCTAAATATGTGGCCTTATTTCTGAGCTCTCTATTCTGTTCCATTGATCTATGTATGTATGTCTTTTTACAACAACAACAACAACAGCAGTACCATGCTGTTTTGGTTACTACAGCTTTGTAGTATAACTTGAAGTCAGGCAACGTGTTGCCTTCAGCTTTGTTCTTCTTGCTTAGGTTGCGCTGGCTATTTGGCTTTTTTGTTTGTTTCATATAAAGTTTAGAGTTTTTTTATCATTGTGTAAAAAATGACACTGGTATTCTGATAGAGATTGTATTGAACCTGTAGATTGCTTTGGGTAGTATGGCCATTATAACAATATTAATTCTTCCAATCTATGAGCATGGGATTTTTTTTTCATTTCTTTGTGTCATCTACAGTTTTTTTTCACCAGTGTTTTGTAATTTTCCTTATAAAGATCTTTTACTTCCTTGGTTAAATGTATTTCTAGATATCTTATTTTCTTGTAGTTATTTTAAGTGGCATTGCTTTACTGATTTGGTCCTCAGATTATTATTGTTGTATAGAAACACTACTGAATTCTGTACATTGATTTGTATACAGAAACTTTGCTGAGTTCATTTATCAAATCTAAGAGTTTCTGATGGAGTCTTTAGGGTTTTGTAGATAGAAGGTCCTATCATCAGCAGACAGGGATAATTCAGCATTGTCTTTTCCAATTGTGATGCCTTTTATTTTTATCTCTTGCCTAATTGCTCTGGGAAGGACTTCCAGTACTATGTTGAATAAGAGTAGTGAAAGTGGGCGTCCTTGTTTTGCTTCGCCTCTTAGAGGGAATGCTTTCAATGTTACCGACTCAGTTGATGTTGCCTGTTGGGCTGTCATTAATGGCCATTATTTTGTTAAATTTTGTTATTTCTCTGCCTAATTTATTGAGGATTTTTATCATGAATGGATGTTAAATTTTATCAGATGCTTTTTCTGTGTCTATTGAGATAATCATATGGATTTTGTCCTTAATTCTGTTTATGTGATGTATCACATTATTGATTTAATTTGCATATGCTAAAGCATCCTCACATCCCTGGGATCTGGCCACGGTGTTTTATCCTTCTAATGTGCTGTTGGATTTGATTTGCTAGTATTTTCTTGAGGATTACGGGGCGGGGTTCATCAAGAATGTTGGGCTGTAATGTTCATTTTTGTTGTGTTTTTTTTTTTTTCTGGTTTTGGTATCAGGGTGGCCTCATAGAATGAGTTAGGAGAAATCCCTCCTCCTTGATTTTTCAGAATAGTTTCAGGAAGATTGGTATTAGTTCTTCATTCTATGTTTGATAGAATTCATACATATATCTGTGAATCCATCTGGTCCTGGGCTTTTGGAGGGGGTGAGACATTTTTTTTATTACCGATTCTGTGACATGGTAAAAGCCCCATAAAACTGCATACCTCAACCATACCATGGCTTTCTGTTTAAACGGCTCTCTGTAACCCCTAATGTGACAGGTAAGCAGTCCAAACTCAGGCCATTTTGGCCCCTGTGACTTGTAATTTCCACCCTACCCAGACAATGTGTAAACAAATGTTAATCTTGACTTTTGTGAACCACTTAAGTAACAATCAAAATGACAAAAAGTCCCCTGGCCCTCAGAATGTCTGAAACCCATCACCCCCACCCATGCCCGTCACCCTCATCTCCACCCAGAAGGTGATTTACAGAATTCACTAGCCCTTGGAATGTCTGAAGCTCCTCACCCCCACCCCTGCCCCTCACCCTCACTCCCGAGGTGGTTGTACGGGTATAAAAGGTCTTGACACCCTCCGTTCAGGTTGGAGAGACACGAGCCCTCCATGGCTGATAGCAATAAAGACCCTGCAATTTGGCATACTTTTGTCTTGGTGTTGACTTTCTATGATCACTCCACTACAACATCTGGAAGCCTCAGCGAGATTTGTCTTTGACCATCACCAGACAAAAGCCATCTCAGAGTCTCGCCCGGGTGGCCATTCCCACCTCAGGGACCTCTAAGGGAGGCACCCCCTGAGATGTTCCAGGGCCTCAGAGTTCTGGCCCTGTGGAGGATAAGCGACTGCCTGGCCAACATCCACCCGAAATTCCTCAGGGTCTCGGGAACCTCTGGAGGTAAGTCAGGTCTGGGGACCAGTCCATCAGGGGGCCTGAGTCGGGGGACTGGACGTGGTCATTGCAAGTCTGATCAGGCAAGCCTAATATGAGACATCACTGGAAGCTCAGGTTGCCTCACTGGAGGCTCGGGTTGCCTCTCTGGAGGCTCAGGTTACCTCACTGGAGGCTCAGATAATTTAGTTTTCAGTTGTTTTCCATAACCTCGGTGTGAGTGAGAGAGTTAGTGTGTATATATGTAGTCCCACAGCCGGAAGACTACGGTGCTTGTGTGGGCCTTCACTCATGGTTCCACGGGGACGTCGTAAGGCATAATGGTGATTCATCTCAGGACTAAAAATTCTGAGGTGAGCAGGCCCAGGGTTTATACAGGTACACCTTAGCCAAGACACTCTGAAACATCCCTCTGGGGACGTGGCTGGGCAGGCATCGGACTGGTCTCTCATCTGGGGGGCACCCATCCTTTGTCTGTCAATCCTATATGTGGTTCTGTCTTTATTGTAAATTCACCAGTTTTGTTAGACTCCTATTGGCTGCTATACAGTGGTTTAGACCTGTTTCTCCATTGGCTAAGTGACCATTGACTTCAAGGAACTCTAATTGAGTGTACACCCCAGGAAATAATTCTGTTCAGTTTCCTTTTCTGCTTCTTATTCTATCATTGAGGCCTCATTCTTCCTTTTTTTCATGTCCGAGAGACAATTCTGCCCCCGACGACTTGGGTGTAGTTTTTTTCTCTGTTTTAGGGAATCAAACTTTAAATAAGAAACTACCACCCCTCTTTGCCCATTTAGGGTAAAAAAGGAGACAGAAAGAGAGAGAGTAAACAGAGAAGAGAGAGGAGAGAGGACAAGAAAATAAGAGAGGGGAAGAAGAGAGAAGAGACAGAGAAAAGAGAAAGAGAGAGAGGAGACAGAAAAGAGAGAGAGGAGACAGGAGAGAGAGAGAGGAGAGAGAGAAAAAAAGACAATAGAGGAGAGAGGAGAGAAAGAGGAGAGAGGAGACAGAGACAAAGAGAAAAGGAAAAAAAAGAGAGCAAGAAGAGAGAGAGATGGGAAAGAGGAATTTAATGCTTTTAGGGTCCCTGTGTCAAGGGGACCAAAAGCTGCAGGGGCGGGGAACTCACAGCCGGCCCAGGGGCTGCAAGCTGTTTTAAACTGACACAAAAAGCTTTTTTTTTTTCTTTTCTTTCTCTGCCTGACACTAGTCCTGCCCAGCTTTCAGGCAGGCCACACTGCCTCAGGGTGCAGTATTTGCATCCAAAATATGGCTTTAAAAAAAAGGCTTTCTGACTCTTTGTTATGCAAGTGCCCTGTTAGCACAGTAGTTAAAGTATAGGGCCTGCAACTGCAAGGTTGTTGGTTCAAATCCTTAGTGAAACCAGTCATAAAGTAGTGAAATCTTTTGGGGGAAATTCAAAAGCTGAAGGAAAAACCAAATGGGGTCTTCTAGCTCCCAGCCTTGTACCCCCCTCCAATGCATGAGGTTTTCAGGCCAATATGGGGTAACTTCAAGCTTGGGTTTTCAGGCCAATATGGGGTAAAATTAACCCCTGGAGAACTCTGCTCTTTATGTAAATTAGAATGGCCATCTTTTGGAATTGGGTGGCCTGACACTGGGACCTACGACTCAAATTACCCAGGCCGTATGGAAAATGGTCACAGGAACTCCTGGACACCTTGACCAGTTTCCATACATTAACCAATGGATTGACTTAGTCCAACAACCCCCTCTGTGGCTAAAACACTGCATAAAACAGGCTAGACTTCAGGTCATGTTAGCCAGCCCAACGAAAGCCCCTTCTGGGCCAGCTATTCTCCCCATCCCAGCAGAGGATCAGGAATTACCTCCATCCTACTCAAGGCCCTCTGAACCAGGGCCTCAGTTACCCCCTGGACAGTACTAGTAACCAACCCTTGTCCCCCCTGCACACTCACAGCGGGGCTTCACACCCACCGGCGGTCCTTACTCTCTGAGAGGTGCCCCCAACAGGAGAAGACAATCGGGGTCACCCATTCTTTGTTCACATCCCCTTCTCATCAAGTGACTTATATAACTGGAAGGTGATAGAAATTAAAGAGAGGGCCGAAACACCAAGTGCTCGCACAAGCTTTATTAAGAGCAAGGGAAAAGCTGCCGGGCTGCACCCAAAATTGGCGTGCAGCACCTGTGGCATGGCAAAGGGAATTTTTATGGCCTGCAAGCCAGAAGATGCCTCCAGTATGAGGGGCTGTGCAGGAGGAGAGGTGCTGGGGGACTCCTGAGTTTAATAGTTCCTGGGAGGTGTTCCTGCTGGGGAACTGCTAAGATGGCAAGAGGGAGAGTTAGAAACCTGCTGAGATGGAAAGTTCCCTGGGAGGGGGTCGTGCTGGGAGGCTGGGGAACTTAAGGCAACGGCAGGGTTTTACAATGGAGTAAGTTCTGTCAGAAGGCTCAACATCCCCCGTTCTCTGAGAAGCCCCAGGCTTTGACAGGGCTCTTAAAATCTGTACTCCAGACTCATCGCCCCACTTGGGAAGATGGCCAACAATTATTACTGATTCTGTTCACCACAGAGGAAAGAGGCAGAATTAGACAGGAAGCCATGAAAGCCATCATAGGTCCAAGGCAAGGAAAAAAAATGGGACCAAATTAAAAAGGTTTTTCCCTCTACCCGACCCCAGTGGGACCCCAACACTTTGGGGGGTCACCAGGCTCTGAACACTTTTCACCGGTATCTTTTAGGAGGGGCTAGGGGAATGGTCCACAAGTCCACTAACCTCTCCGAGGTAGGAACTGTAACTCAGGGTCCGCAGGATTCGCTGGCTGCCTTACTTGAGCATCTACAAGACGCTTATGGCACC
>CAUYQU010042216.1:0-49209 GCA_963574635.1 Cheracebus regulus
CAGAAAACCTAGGCCAAACCATTCTGGACATAGGTGTAGGCAAGGACTTCATGATCAAAACACCAAAAGCATTGGCAACAAAAGCAAAAATAGACAAATGGGACCTAATCCAATGCCATAGCTCCTGCACAGCAAAAGAAACAGTCAATAGAGTGAATCAGCAACCAAAAGAATGGGAAAAGATTTTTCAATCTACCCATCTGACAAAGGGCTAATATCCAGAATCTACAAAGAACTAAAACAGATTTACAAGAAAAAAACAAGCCCATTTGAAAGTGGACAAAGGATATGAACAGACACTTTACAAAAGAAGACATACATGAGGCCAATAAACATATGAAAAAATGCTCATCATCACTGGTCATTAGAGAAATGCAATTCAACATTTCTTTGTTGATTTTCTGTCTAGATATTTTTTCCAGTGCTAAGGGTAGAGTGCTGAAAGTCCCCAGCTACTACTGAATTGGAGTCTCTCTCTCTCCTTTTAGCTCTAATAATATTTGCCTTATATGTGCAGGTGCTTTTGTGCTGGCTACATATATAATTCTTATAGCCTCTTGCTGAATTGATGGATTATCATTATAATAATATTATATATTATCATAAATATGTGATATATTTTTTTTCATCACTTTACTTATAGTCTATGTGTGTCTTTACAGGTGATGTTAGTTTATTGAAGGCCAAATACAGTTGGGTTTTTTTTATTCATTCAGTCCATATATTTTTATTGGAAAGTTTAAACTATTTACATTTAAAATTATTATTGACAGATGAGGACTTACTCCTGTCATTTTGTTCATGGTTTTCTGATTGTTTTGTGTATCCCTTTTTTTCCTTCCTCTCTTATTGTTTATCTTTACAGTTTGCTAGTTTTCTGTGGTGATAACTTTTTATTCCCTTCTCTTTTTTATTTGTGTGTCTGCTCTATCATTAATTTTTATGCTTTCTTGTGATTACAGGATGCTGGATATGGTCTGTTCACTTTCAGATTTAAAAATTACTCAAGTATTTCTTGTAGAACTGGTCTAGTAGTAATGAATTTCCTCAGTTTTTGCTCTTGAGGAAAGGCTTTATTTATATTTAATTTCTGAAGGGTAGCTTCAATGGATATAGTATTTTTGGTTGCCAGTTATTTTCTTTCATCACATTATATTATCCTATTCTCTCTGGGCCTGTTAGGTGTCTGCTGAGAAATCTGTTGTTAGTTTGATGACGATTCCCTTGCATGTGACTTAATTTTTGTTGTTGTTTCTGTTTTCATAATTCTCTTTTTGTCTTTTACTTTTGACAGGTTTGACTATAATGTGATGTGGAGATCTTTTAAATTGTATGTATGTGGAGATCTCTGAGCTTCCTGTGTCTGAAATCTAAATCTCTAGCTAGACTTGGGAGGTTTTAATCTATTATTTCGCTGAATAAGTTATCTATCCATTTTGTTTTCCCTTCACCTTCCGGGGAATGAAAATTCAAATACTTGGTTGCTTTAGTGTCCCACTGTCATGTAGACTTTGTATAGTCTCTTTTATTCTTCTTTCTTTTTTGTATTCTGAATGGGTTATTTCAACAGACCTATCTTTAAGTTCAAGAATCCTTACTTCTGCTTGAAATCTAATCTATTGATGAAGCACTTGATTGTTGTTTGTATTGTACTGTATTGTAGTTGATTTGTATTTGTATTTATATTCATTTAATTATTCAGTTCTAGGACATCTGTTTGGTTCTTTTCTAATTATGTCTATCTGTTGCATTTCTCATTCAGATCATGTTTTTTTTTAGTTTCTTTGTATAGTTTATCTGTGTTGTCTTGTATTTAACAAAGTTTTCTTAATATTATTATTTTGAATTATTTTTCAGGCTTATACATTTCCTTTATTTTGGGAGTCTGTTACTGAAGAATTATAGTGTTCCATTTGAAGTTTCAAGTTTTCTTGCTTGATGTTGTTTGTGTTTCTACATTGATATCTGCACATCTTGTATAAACACTTCCAATTTTATGAAGTAGATTTCATATGAAAAGCCTTTATTTCTGTAGAGGTATCTATGGTGTCCGTTTTGTATGGTACTTTGGCTTTGGTTCTGGGTCAGTGCAGTAGTTCACTCACCATATGGTTTCTTCAGCTATAGTTAATCTCAGCAGTGTCTGCAAGTTCTTCAGTGTCTTAGATTGCAGTTGTTTGTGAAGGCTGTGGTACAGCTCTTCTAGGGACAGGCATGCTGAAATGCCTGGTTCCTGAACTGGGATGCATGCAGAAGCACCAGTGGTTGGTATTGGTGGGCCCAGGGTAGGTCAGTCCTCAGGATACTGGTCAGTGCATGAAGACATATGGCAGTTTTGATACTGACAGGCATGGGGTTTATTCATCAGTTTTGGTAGCACGTTCTGGGGTGATAACTTTTTATTCCCTTCTCTTTCTTGTGTTTCTGCTCTGTCATTAATTTTTATGCTTCCTTGTGATTACAGGATGCTGTATATAGTCTGTTCACTTGCAGATCTAGTGAATTTTGTGAATTTCTGGACAATTACTACTCTCAAACAGTGCATGTTCATACCAGGAGTTGTTGTGATCATGGATGTGCCAGTTCTTGAGCTTCTGGGATGGCATACTAGGGCCCTTGACAGCTGACACTTGGACTGGTCTTTGGGCCCCTGGATGGGCTTGTCCTTGGGCTCCCAAACAGTGCACATGGGTGCTGGGAGTGGGTCCTGATTGAGCCAATTCTTGGGCCTCTGGGTACCACATGCAGAGGTTGAGGGGGCTCTGTGGCATAATGAGAAGGTCAGGCAGACCTGACTTTGAGCCCCCAGGCAGCATGAATTGGTGCAGGGCAACCTCCTTGCTGGAGGGAGTGAGGTTGTTGTAGTTGGCAGTGAGACTAGGCATATGGCTCTCAGGATCTGGGGAGCATGTGCTTTGGCTCCTTATTTCCTGAAGGCAACCTCCCTGATGTGCGGGTCTGCATGTTCTCTGGGGAATAGAATGCTGGTGGGTCAGGTGCCAGAAATGTGGCTGTACTGAAGGGCCAGCTGGTGTTGTGATGCTATAGCCCTCTGAGTAGTTTTTGGTGAATATTGACAGCACTCCAGAGATATGGAGATGCAGGGGTTATCGGACTCCAAGGCAGAATGTACTCTGGTCATGTCTCCACTCTTAAAATAGCACTGTGCTGCAGTAGCTTGCATTCTGGAAGCTATTGGAAGCCCAGTATGAATTTTCTGTCTGGAGCAATGTGGTTGTGTAGACTCCAAGTGTTCACTTTATTAGACTCAGAGACTATGAGGGCAGAGGGCTCTCCTGTAGTAAGGATTATAAGTGTCTATGATGGAAATATGTCTGCTGGGGAATCTCCTTACCTTTTCCCACAATGTGTAGTTCTCTGTGGCTTTGAGCTGATCCTCCTGACTGTGTCACTTCCCTCTCTATGATGCCATCTTGGGTTTCCATGTTTTTGGATGGATATGGTTGGACGTTGGCAGGACCCAGAGATGTGGCAACATAGGAGTTATTGGGCCTGGGTTTTTGTCACTTCCTTGCTGAATTCATATTCTCCCTTAAATGCTCTATTTGATAAATAGTTATCTACTTGTTCTTTGGTTCTTCTTTTTGGAAAATGTGAGTACTGGGTGTTCTAGTCAGCTGTCTTGATGACATCTCTTAATTATCTTTCTACTGGTATAACTGAATAGGACACTTTTTAAAGAATAATTGGTTTGCTGCCCAATTAATAAGTGTGAAAATACTATTTGCCTAGCACAGCTTTGGCACTTGCTAAATTTTCTTCTATGATAGAAATTTTCATGTTGAAGGAAGATAGCTTATAGAATTATAATTAATGCCACTCTTTTATTAGTGTATAAAAATGAGGAGCAAAAATAAATAACACAAAATGTATAGTCAATATTTAATATAAAGTTTAACTGTAGCAATTTTTTAGTTGTATGATCCCTCAACTTCAGTTTCTTTATATTTAAAAGGAGAAAAATAAAACCTACCACTAGAATCAAATAATATATGCCTGAGTACTGTGAAACTTTAAGCACTATAGAAATGAAAGCTATCATCATTACTTCCATAGCTTATAGGCTAGTATTCCCCTAGATATTAAAGGCTCCTGTGTAAAGGATGCCACAACCTAAACTCTGAGGGCCTGCAAACCTACTCCTAAACTTCCACTTTAGCAGAAATGAGAATTTATTACAGTGAAGGAGAAAATGTTCTATAAGAGCATAGAAGAGAGAATTTATTTTTAAAAAATGTTTTTACATCAACATTTTCTTTGGTGATAAGTTACAGCCACATGTAAGAGTTCAGGTGTATTTCAAAATAAAATAATTTGGATTTGCATGTTAATTTGATGAGACCATTGTCTCCTAAAAAGCTATGCATACCATTTAAAAATAACTCCATTCTCTGCCACACTTAACTGACTTAAATGCTGCATTTTGCAGACTGTTTCATACAAGGAAGGTGAAATGACAATGTTGCAACAGAGAAGAGCCTGCTGAGAAGCAATATGATTAACTCCTTGAGATACTGATGGATAGATGGCAGGGGATGTAAGGATTAGCCATAAGTATTAATCATGTGTGGTAATGTGACTGATTGTTATTACTTCATACACTAGGTGGCTAGGAATGCAGCCAGTTCAATAAAATTATTTTAATTTCCTTTTCATCATGGTCATTTTTCATGTGTCTCTTTTCTTCCTTTGATGTTCTTCAACTGAGGAAGAAAAGGCCTTCCTTTCATTTCACTGTAAGTGACCCATGATTGGGGTTCACTAAGGAAAAAAAATGACTGTGCTATACAAAGCATGTTACTTTGGGTGAGAAGATTCTTCAAGGCTGGCTTTGAACCATGAGACTTGAGAAGAATTGGCCAAGTTGACTCCCCTCCCTTTTCCACCTTTGTTCCATAATCTTATTGCTAAGGAGGAGTAAAGCAATTCAAAAATTAATCTTTTCCTTGTACAATAAATATGTTTAGATATTACTGTATATTTTGATGTATAGAAATTCCTCCAGAAATAAAAAAGAGAACTTGTAAATGTGGAACAGACCATATGGTTTGCTATTTGAAGTACCCCCTTTTGAATTTTGCAGGAAATGTAACACAACTAATAAAATGTGGCCTGAAGTGTTGAATATTCTGGACTAAAGTTATGTTAAAGACAATGTTTGGCCTTGAAGAATCTCAGAAATTCTAAACTGCAAGGGATGTTATTTTGTTTCTGCAGAGTTCAGTGTTGCTTTCCAGAATTATAAAACCATTCTGGTGAAAATAACTTTAAGTGGAGAAACATTAATGAGACTATTTCATTGATAAATGAAATACCATCTATAAATGACTAGGTGTTTTGGCTAGTATAAAGCAAAAGCACATTCAAAGCCAGAATTTCATTATACAGTTTGTTTATAGAGTTATAATTTAAATTTTAAACATGTATTGCATATATACACAAATACAAAATGATTAGAAGTGCTTTTTACAAAAACTGAAATTAAGAAAATGTAATAGTATAATACATTTGATCATAAATAGTTGTTTTGGTAACTAATATTAGGTTTAAATTACCTTTTTTTCCCTATTGACTATTGCTGTGAATCTGGGATTTGAAATATTTTAAAAGGGGCTCTCAAATAGTGTTGTCCATTTTCACATATATGTAAAAAATAATCCTTTTGATTATTAAACTTTTCAGGCACTGATAGTGAGAAAGTAACTGAAACAATATTTTGTTCCCTGGTATAATGGTGAGTACAAAGCATTAAATATAATATTAATTCAACACAGTATCTATATACTAAATTATTTGGATCCATCAGTAGGCGCTTTGGAATTGATGAATTATTGCATTATCATTTAATTCAGTTTTGTTTTAAAGGTATAACATTCACCTTCATTTTAGTTAATTATGTATAAGGAGAAGAATTGCTCCAGGAAAATGAATAATTTAGAAAATAATTCTTGTTAATTATTAAAAATCGTTTTCTTAAAGAATCTATACACAGTGTTGCATATACTCTTAAAAGTACCTTCAATGTAACAGAGAAAAGAATTAGGGGAGAACAAAAATTCAATTATTTGTGATTTGGGAATTTTACTTTTCCATTAAAATAACGATGATAATGTGTCAGTTCTGTTTGTGGCTTTAGTTTTTTCTCAGAATAATTTTCAAATACAAAACCAACTCTACTCAGAGGGAGAATTACTGAAAATCAATTGCAATTGTATTTGTGGTACTTAAAATTATACCCACCTACTATTTCTGCTCAATTATACCACACTCAAATAATTTGTTAAATATCTTTTTGTCATAGAGTTGATATTCGGCAATGAATGCTACCTATGTATTCATGCAATTTTACAAAACAACAGAAAGTTATTTCTTTGATGAAGACTGTTTGAATTTGAAACTCTTGAAATGCATACTAAATTACTCTAATAGGACACAAATGGATCTTGCAAAATGTAATTTTTTTCCTTTAGAACATTTTAGAGTTACAAAATTACTGTGCAGATAGCACAGACAGCTATTGTATATACCAGACCCAGCTTCCTCTGCTACTAACATCTCATGTTATTATGGCATATTTGTCACTATTACTGAATGCATATCGACATATTATTAAATTTCATACTTTATTCATATTTTCTCAGGTTATCTCTAAAGTCCCTTTTCTATTTCAGGATCCCATTCAGAATACCACTCTGCATTCAGTAGTCAAGTTCCCTTAGGCTCATACTGATTGAGACAGTTTCTCAGACTTTCCTTGTTTTTGATACCATTGACAATTTCAAGAATAATTGGTGAGATGTTTTGTAAAATACCCCCCAAATGAAATTTGTTTAATGTTTTTGTCATGATTTGACTGGGATTACAGCTTTTGGGGAGGAATACCATAAAAGTAACCTCCCTGCTATGGTCTGAATGTCTCCCTCCCAATTCACATGCTGGAAACTTGATCCCCAATGTAGCAATGCTGGGAGATGGTGCCTTTTGGGAGGTGTTTAGGTCATGAGGGCTCTGCCCTTTTGAATGAATGAAATGCTTCTTTAAAAAGCGATAGCACTTAGGTTCTCTCTCTTCTGCTATGTGAGAACATTTCTGTTTTGTTTTTATTTAGATAAGTTACCAAGTCTCAGGTATTCTGTTACAGTTGCCCAAGGTGAAGTAAGGCTGTGCCATTCTGATGACATTGTATCAAGCGTATATACTATCAGCAAGACTTGTCACTTTAGGTGTTAACCTTGCTCACCTAGCCGGAGTAGTGTTTGTCAGGTTTTTCCATAGTAAAGTTACTCTTTTGTTTCCTTTATGTATTCTACTCATTGAAAGAAATTTACTATGTACAGCCTACAGTTAAGGAGTGGGGATTGTGCTCCATCTCCTTTAGGGTGGAGTATCTATATAAATTATTTGAAATTCTTCTGAACAAGAGATTTGTCTCTTCTCTTAATCTACTTATTTAGTAATAACTTGTTCATATCAGTATGAACTGGTGGTTACTTATTTTATACTTTAGGTTGTAATACAATATTACTTCTTTAATTTATTTATTATGCTCAAATTGCTCCAGCATTAGCCTTTGGGAGGTCCTTCAGTTGGCTCCTGTATCCCTGCTGCGTATCCCGTCATTCTGTGTGTGTTTGTTTGTTTGTTTTCTTTGCTGTGTTTGTTTTGTTTCTTTCATGCTTTCTTATTTTCTGGAACCACGATGCTCTAGGCTTTTCTTTTGTCTGTCCTTTCCTTGAATCAGGCATTTTTACAAGGAGATCTGGAAGCAACCTCAAAAGTCACTCAAAATATGGGCATAAACCTTTTTACTGAGCTTTAGATAAACTGTTTCTCTAATAAATATCTTATTTCTACATTCAAATATCTGAGATTAAGGAACTGCCATAATACAAAGTGAAAAAAGTTTGACCTAAAATTGACTATCATTCGTGTTAAGAATGTTTTATTTCCCAATTTTGAAATGACAATTACACAAAATAATTTATACACACAGGAAAATAAAATCTGTGATCTTTTCTGTATCTAGTATATTTGTGCTGATAAGACTTTATTATTCAAAAGTGTATAATGAGCACCCACTGAACCAGTCTCTATGGTCTTCATCAACTCTTGTAAACATTGGTATTTATCTCTTATGTAGTCAATAAATAATAAGAGTGCATTGAATTATATGGAAAATGGGAGTAGGAGGGATCTGTTACATTGGCTTCAGTAGGATTTGGCTGTTACTGAATTAACTAAAGTTACATATATGTTAAGCAAAGCTCTGTAATATATAAAAGAGCAAGATATATGAGTATCTAGTTTATATGATAGCTTTATAAGTTACTACTCAAAGCTTATCTTTAAGGAAAATAACTAAAATATTTTCAGTACTATGCTGGGATCAATGGCCAAGATGATTGACAAAGTATTCTGAATAGGCCTATATTATTGCTATATTTATTTTATGACAAATACCATTCAATAATTACTAATATAAGCACTATTCATAATTCAATTGGATTAAATGTTACACATTAAACTATAGGTTTATATATAATTGGATTTAGTACCTAAATAATAAGGCTGTGTGGTTGATATTTGCTTCAAAGGTAAGGAAATGGAGGTTGTGAGAGTATAGCTACCTTAACCAAATATCACCCACAGAGTAAAAATAAAGTTGGCTTTTAACACAAGGATTTTTGATCTATATTTTTAATTGCTAGACTATACTGCCTCATTGAAAATGATTTGATTTGGGGCCAAGGATATCAAATCACTCATTTGTAGCCAAGAGTAAAAACCTGTCTGACTACATTATGAAAAGCCTAAGAATTTTATGTTAAGATACAGAGTGCATTGCCATTACTGAAATATAAGTATATGCATACATATATACAGATAAATAGAGAGAGATGGGGAGTGAGAAATAGTAAATTTAAATTTGATTTTCTACTAAATTAGTAATTGGACACATAGCATATAGAGATGTTACTAATTATATGGATTTCAGCAGGTAGATTTTCACTATGGTTATTATGATTTTCCCTTACCACTGTTGAAAACTCAGATAGATAAAAGAAAAAAAAATAAGGGCAGACTAATGTAGATGAGAAATTACTCATGTTGCAGAAGCATTGTACATTTGCTTCTGGCATACATTGAGGGAAGAGACCATATATTTATGTCACAACATAATGGCACACTGTAGGCTATTTTTATATGCATTCTCATTCTAGACTAATTTATCAATTGTCAGTAAATTCAGCATCTTCCACATCCGGATAAATATAGATTTCTTTCTCAGTTGATGGTAAATACGTTGCAGCTGCTTTATGGCAGGCGGCAGACAGATGGAGGTGTTAAGGTGACTTTCTTGCTGACTGTCGTGTAGTAAGATCAGGCATGCTATGGAATACGTATTTGGAATGTATTTGAAAATGAGACAAGAGTTTGGGGTTAACTCATCATCATCATTATGATTCTTCTTTTGGCCACTGTGGTTTCTTGAATTGTGGTAAGTTAATTAGGACCAGGATGATTCAGTCCAGAACAAGGAGCTACAGCAGTCAGCTCCCAGTTTTGATAAGTCTGTGTTTTCATTAGCTTTACTTTGATCAATTTGTCTTAAATCCTTTTGGAACAAGATGGAAAACAAAGAAGTGACTAATTAAGTAAGTGCATAATACAAACTTTAATCCATAGCCATCTTTGATCCATTGCATAGTGAACACTAATGGGTCATCTCAAAAATGCTATAAAAAGCAATCAGGTAAAAAATTAGTGCATGTTTAAAAAGAAGAAAAAAGAAAAAAAAGAAAGAAAATACTAACTTTTGACTAACAGAGTCCTGTTTTATTCAAATAAAAAATAGCATTATACAGGTTATTAATTGGAGGAGTTCAATAATCTGTGCATAAAGTTAAAAATAATGCATATAGTGGTCCACTGGTTCTCAAAGTGTGGCAGGTACAAGCCCTGATTAGCATCAGTAATCCTCAGAAACTTGTTTAAAATGCAACTTTTTGAGCCCCAGTTCCCAATTACCAAATTTGAAACTCTAAGAATGGAGCCCAACAATCTGATTTTCAACAAGCTCTTTATAACATTTAATATGAGAATCACCAGTAAAGTTTCATTCCATTAAATTCTTGAAATAGAGAAAGACCCTGGATTCATTTAAAAGGAACAACAAAAAGAGCTCGGGAATGGACTGGTGCCTCCAAACTCAGTTATTTATAGATATATTCAATGACTTGGATTTTTCTTTTTGTTTAGTTCTTTGTCTAACATATTGGATAAAAGGACTTTCCAGCTTTACAAGAGTAATTTCAGGACATTTTCCTGATAGACCGCATTTATTTCAGATTTGCAAAAACTATTAAGGTGATCCAGATGAACATGTAAAGCACCTAACAACTCACCTTTCTAACTTACATTGCTGAGGTTAAGGGCTCAGGAATATAAAACCTCTGGGTTGTGTTTGGTGGGCTGATTCTAACAGAATTTTATTCAATAAATATTATTAAAGGGTAACTATGAGGAAAATAATGAGCTGGTGATGTGGAAAAATACACTTACTATGACTCTTAATTTCAAATTACTTACCATTTTTATTTACCTAAGGAAGATACTGAAAAAGATAGATTTTACTAGAAAGTATTTGCATATGTATAAATTATACATTTTGTGCTGACAGTTTCTAAAATTAGAGTTCCAGTTATTTTAGATACCTATACCAGGTAAAGCTACACAGTGATAATTGGTCTCTGATGAGTCTCCTTATGAATACAACTTTATGACTTTCTCTTGGTAATTTGTCGATTACTGAGGCACAGAATTTAGTATAAATTATTTATTATGGTAATATAGTATTGTGATTTATTATAGTAAATAACAACTCTAAAGGCAAATTTGTCTACAATAAAGCAGAAGGTCATGAATACTCATACTCATTACCTGAAGCCTAAGTTTTTTGATATGGCATTTTAAAAGCATCAAATATAGGAGCAAAAAGAAATGAGTTTGGCATCAAGGAATAAAACATTCCATATCCTTATACTTGAAACTAGATAGTTGGGAGATCTAGAAGAGAAAATAAAGTGTCAGAATTGCTCAAGTAGTAATGAACATCTTTTCAAAAGGAGGAAGTAATGCAGGTCACCACAGTGCATGGATAACTAAACAGACTTGTAGGGACAATGTAGCTTAAGCAGGAAGTTAGGTATGATGATTTGGGAATAAATTAAAATACAAATGTAGTCACACATATCTGGAAAATGAAAACAGTTCATTTTTATTAAACATATATAAAAAATGGGATGCTAGAACTAAAATAGAAACTCTCATATTGAATTCATTAAAACTCTGGTAATGATTAGAAAGAATTTATTGGAAGTGGGCCAGGATAAATTTGCAACGTTATAATCTAAACTAAGATTTAAAAAACTTCGTGACATATACATTCAAGTGTATGAATGGTGCCTGACTACTTGTGTTATAATGAATTCATGGAAAACTTCAAACCCAAGGCAAAATTAACTAGCTACTATTTTGGCTTGTGAAAGTATCTTGATGGAGAGAAGAAAGTAGGGCCTTTATTTAAAGGCAGCAGCAACAAATTTCTACCAATGAAAGATCTGTGGTATCAATTATAGGTCAGTGATTAATATCAATTATTTACACGTTTCAGTTTACAACAGGGGTCAATGCAATTTCCAACATAGGAAAATATTGGTATGGGATCAATGTATGCATTGCCTCTAATCAGTTCTCTTCAAAATTAATCTATACATAAACTATAGAATTATTGACAATTTGAGTATAAAACTCATGTGAAAAAGTTCACATGTAAGTAGAACCAGGATGTATAACTTGTTATGGCACAGAGTAAAATACGAAAACTTCAAAATTCTGTCAAATGCATAAACATTCTGAATAAAAGACATTCAAAAATCCATTTGTTAATCTTGGAAATAAAAAAAAAAGAACACAATATCTAGGTTCCAGAAACAAGAGAAAAGAACCAGCAAATTGAAAACCGGAGCCTAATTGCAGGAGTTGGTGCTTCTGTAACTTTGCGGTAGGCAGTGTAAGGAAAGGGAAAGCATTGTTCTGGCAACCAACTGGATTTGGTTTTAATGTCTAAACTGGGACAAGATGCAAGGCTTTGTTGGATTATAAGAGTGAAATCCAAGCAAAGTTCCCTACATGAACCAGAATCTCTAAAGAGCTGCACATTGCGTAAAATGTGAGTTTGAAAAAATAAAATACCTGCAGGTACAGAAAGTGACAAAGAAGTTTTCTACCTCTGAGTTTTGAGGGAAACAGAAAGAGTCTCCAAATTGTGATTTTTAACATAATAAGTGATGCCAAAGTAGTTGACATGTGTGAGTAGATAGAAGAAACAAATGAAAAAGTGCTTCTGAAGACTGTCTTTCCTAGGTTAAACAAGATACCTCAGTTAAATGCCTACTGAAGTTCTGGTAGTTGGGGCTCAGAAAATGATATGTCCAAATCAAGGCCTCAGAAGCAGCCTCAAAATTAAAGTTTCACTCTGACTTTACCCTGCCCACCTGTTCCTCACTCCTCATTCCCTGGGGGTAGCTATAGAAACTGGAATCCTTCTTTCCTTTAGATACCAGAAACCCTTTACCTCAAAGCCAACCATAAAGCCTAAAAATATTATCAAACCTTTTCCTACCTTTCTGTAAAAGAGCTGACCATAAAGAAATTCCTCCACCTACTTTGATAGTAGGTCATAAGATTCCCCCATTCCAGAAAGGGTTCTGAGAGATACGTGGGAGGAAGAAATGTTATAAGAGAGAAGGCAAGAAGAATCTGAACAGACAGGACTTGCTAGGTTTCCCCACTGTCATTAGATCTGCATTAGATCATACCCTCTTTTGTCCAATTATATTTCTACATGACTGTCCATGCTTCATTGAACTTAGCATAAAAATGAATAGTTCACTCCTGGGTCTCAGGGTCTTCATTCTGAAGGCTCCCACATCATGTAAAACTATGATCAAATAAATTTATTACTCCTTTATCTTGTTAGCCTGTCTTTGTTATAGGAATGTTAGACATGACCCTTATGATGAGGAGGAGAGGAATAAATCTTTTTCTCCCCCTACAAGGTCACTGTTCAAAATTACAGGGCACCTTGGGGAAAAATCTCCTGGGATTGTCACTCGACAAAAGCAACGGGAGCATTAAGTGCCAAAAAAGTCATAGACACAACTAAAATAAGTATATTTATTTAAATAAACAAACACTGATTTAAATAAAAGTGTAGTAGTCATTAATCTGACATGTAAATATAATAATTAAAAACAGAATACATGGCAAGTCTTTGAAAAACATCAGGTAAATTTAAAAATAGATATTATATGTATAACTTGAATGAATTATTTCCTTATTTGTCCTATTTATTTAAATAAAAGGGGAGAGGAAAAAGCAAACATCTGGATGAAAAAGAAACCACAAACCAGGGACTAAGTAATTGGTGCAACTGCAATGAGTGATAGAAACAGTCCAGTTTCTCCTTCTTTTTCTTTCTCCATGATTCACATTTTCTTGGTAGAGGAAAATGATAAAATGTCTAAAACTGTGATTAAATGCTCATGCTAAACCAGATTCAGTTTGAGTTACAATGTAGCCATTTTCAAAATAACCCAGTATCATTTCTGGAAATAATAAAATAGTCAATAAAATTAACTTGATGGAGGTCTTGTTTTTGTTTGTTTTTAATTTTTATGAGCATATGACAGAGAACAGTATGGAGGTTCCTCAAACAACTGAGCATAGAGCTACCATATGATCCAACAATGCCACTGCCAGGTATATACCCAAAAGAAGGGAAATCAGTATATTGAAGAAATATCTGCACTCCCATGTTTATTCATAAGAGCCAAGATTTGGAAGCAACCTAAGTTTCCACTAACAGGTAGATGGCTAAAGTAAATGTGGTACATACTCACAATGTAGTACTATTCCATCATAAAAAATGAATGAGATCCTGTCATTCGCAACAATGAATGGAACTGAAGATATTATGTTAAGTGAAATCCAGGCACAGAAAGACAAACTTCTTTTCTTTTTTATGGGGGACAAGGTCTTGCTCTGTTACTAGGCTGGATAGCAATGGCATGATAATTGTTCACTGCAGCATCTAACTTGTGGGCTCAAGCGAACCTTGGCTTCCTAAGTAGTTTAGGACTACAGGTATGTGCCATTATGCCTGGCTAACTTTTTAATTTTTTGTAGAGACAGGATCTCATGATGTTGCCCAGACTGGTCTTGAACTCCTGGCATCAAGCAATCCAAAGAGATCCTGTGATAGGCAGATTAGACATAGATGAAGAGATAATTAATGAACTGAAAGATAGAGCTGACAGAATTTTCCAAAAGGCAGTACAAAGAGATGAGTAGATGATTAATACCAAAGTGGTTAATATATGTGGAAAGTGAAATAAGAAGATCCAAAATATATCAAAAATATGTTACAATAAGAGAGCCAGGAAATAAACATATAATATCTATTTCCAAACTGGAAAAAAATGTAGAATAGTTGTGTTACCCCATAATTTATGTAAATTATACAATATGCTTATGCAATTGTGTATGTGTAGATTACCTTCAAAAGCAATGTGCTAGATAATCAAGATGCTGGTTAGAGTGGTTGCCACTGGAAAGGGGTCTGTGAGTCAAGAATAGAAAATAATTTCACTTTTGTATTTATTATAGTTTTATTTCTATTTACCTGTACAAATTATGTTTTAGAAAATAATATTTTTCACCGCAACAAGTTTGTCAATGAAAATGAAGACTAAAATAAACTGAAGACAAGATGATAAAACAAAGCCAGAAATACAGTTGTATAAAATATGCATTTATTGTTTTCCTAGTAATGAATAATTTGATTTTAAGCCTTTAGTTATTCATACAAGGAGGAACATCCAACCATTTATAAGATTCTTAATTTTCAAAGACAAAAGCAGACTAGTAGCTCTGCAGAAGACTAACTTATGTGTTGATATAAGAAAGATGTCTTCTGGAGATCCTCAAATTAAGACTGGAAAGTACAATTACTAAATGTACTTGTATCTCCCATAAAGTGGAAGCCAGGAAATAATCTTTTCAGTGACAACACTAAGGATCTAAATATACAATCTTCATGTCTTTGTATATTTATTAATTAAATTTTAATTAAATATGTACTATATCCAAGCACTGCAAATATATTGGCCAGAGTGATTCATGTTATCATAAGCTAGAGGAAAAAACACATATAGAAGTTCAACAATTACAAAACAATATGATAATTAATATGACAGGATATTCACAAAGCACAACAGGCTCACAGAGAATAGTGGGAGAGACAGTTAACTTGAGGGAAATTTTTTCAAAAGAGATAAACAACACTGAAAGATGGAAGTAATCTACAGAGACAAGTAAGACAGTGGATGGAGGATTTCCAAGTTTAGGAAACACATGTTTCCGTCTTTGTACTTCCTAAGCTACTCACTTGCTTATCAGTTATTTATTGATTATTGATAGCAATTATAGATATTACTTTTATGTCTCTGGCTCAGATTTAGGCACTTGAGGTTTATGTAATAGTGATATGATAGTCAGATATCTTTCTAAAAGACAAATATCAGGTCACTTTTGTAGTTATATAAAGTGTATTTATATAGCAGCATTTTCTTGTCAATGGAAGTGGTCTGTAAACTAAGATGCATCAACCTCTTGGCCACAGAAGGACTTTCTAGGGCATACAGTATGAGATCGTAGATATTTCTAATGAAATATATTTCTAGATCTTCATTTCTATATATGTTTTTCCTAAAATAAATCTTTCAGAGAACAATTTCTTTCTACAGGTCTTCTTTAACAAAACTCCTTTTATAATTATCCTTGCCCATTTTGTCATCCACCTGGGTTATATTTTCTGCATTTCCCAGGTAAAAAACATCTCCAGGGTCATAAACAAAGGGACATTTCAAGATTTATAATTTCTAAGAGCAATTCCCCTGAGAGCAAAGCAAAAAGAGCTTCCTTTTCAAAAAAGTTTCAGAGGTATAATACCTTATTTTAGCAAGGTAATACATTTTTTGTCAAGGCCCCATTTTCTAATCTATTTGTCTGACTGTTTATCTACCTACATACCTACCTACCTGTCTAAGTGCCTACTTACCTTACTCAGAAGTGAGTGAGTTTATGTGAATTAAAGATGAAGCTAGACTGTATCTAATATAGTCCATATTACAAGGAATAAATAGTTTTAGGCAATTCATTCAGGTATACAAGAAAGAAAATGTATAGCTACCACTGGTATGAAATTAAGCCTAATCTCTTCAGCATAATAGGCAAGTTTTACAATCTGCCCAAATCCCCCTTTCCAATATATTACTCTCTCTTCCTTCTGTTCTTCCCCATACTTGATACTCTTAATCATATAGGATTGTTTGCTCTTGAAAAATAAATTATGTTTTTATATTGCTTAATTTCACACATTATTTTTATATCCTTGAAAACATTTATTTTGTCTCCGAGATAATTCCTGACATTCCATTGGTTATTTTCCCCTACATTCTTTTCGTAAGGGCTCCTGTCATGTTACATATTACAGTGTGAATTATTTGGTTATATTTATGTTTTTCTTCCTCAGTGCAGCTCCATGTGGTAAGGGAATGTGTTTTTTAATACAAAGCTATATCCACTCCCACCCTCCCAAATACAAAATCGTAATCAGAATGACAGCTCCTGCAGTTTCACCATCTTCAAGACAGTAATTATTGACATTTTGATGATTATCTCTGCATAGTCACCCTCTCTCAGACACACACACACACACACACACACACACACACACACACACACAAATTATCATTGCATCTCTTCCTTTATAGTATCTATAAACATATTTGTTGTTTCCTTATAGAAAAGTAATAACTTCCAGATGGTTGGAACATATCGCAATGTAGAGGCCTTGTGTCTGATTTGAGTGGGACATTTTCTTTTATTCTTTCTTTCTTCTTTTTTTTTTTTCTGAGATGCAGTCTTGCTCTGTTACCCAGGCTGGAGTGCAATGGCACAATCTCGGCTCACTGCAACCTCCACCTCCCAGGTTCAAGTGATGCCTCAACCTCCCGTGTAGCTGGGACTATAGGAGCCTGATACCATGCCCAGCTAATATTTTGTATTTTTTTTTTTAGTAGAGAGGGCGTTTCACTGTTTTGGCTAGGATGGTTTTGATCTCCTAACCTGGTGATCCACCCGCCTTGGCATCCCAAAGTGCTGGGATTACAGGCGAGAAGCCACTGCATTCAGCCAAGTGGGACGTTTTCTAATGATTCATCCTTTTAGAATAATCTCTATCAGTATTTGTAATTTAAACTTTCTGTGTTTAGAATATTTTCTTTTATTTCCATTTTGCTAACACAAATACCAGAGATATTTGGATATTATTAAAAGTCTTTTTGTCAAGTACTGCAATGATTATTCACTTTTAGTTAACATCATAATGACCTAAAATTAAATTATCTTTGTAATTATGGGCTGAACTTTAATGTTCATACTGCATTATTATTTTTACATATATGTGATTACTTGGTATTATTTTATCTAATCTATCAATTTTTTCTATGTTTATAATCTGAGTCCTTTTCTCTATGTTTAAAGATCTGGGTCCTTGTGGAGCTTTCAGTCCAGTGTCTACATCACAGTAAAGACCTCAATGACCTAAAGAAGTCTGAAGGTTTTTAAAATATATATTATGATTGTAAACTCTTCAGAGACAAGAGCTATGTTTATTTCTATACACAGTAATAAAGTATGATATTCAATATACATATGGAAATACTTTACTAGAATGCCAAATTAGCATATAGCAATTTCAGTGTTATCCTCTTGCTATACTCAACATTTTCGTGTTACTAGATAAGGATACTGTCCAATTTGAGGTCCTAAAGGAGTTTAGTGAACTTTGTGTAGGATTCACTGGAGAGTCATATCAATGAAAAAGCTGGAAAATTATACTCAGGAGGAGAAATTAAAGGAATGAAAATGATTCTGCTTTTATAATGGGAGACTGAGACCCATTTCAAAATAATCTTCAGGCTCCTTCAGAAAAATTGAACAGCTCTTCTAAATCTCTACCAAGGATAGAATTCTAACAAACAATATTTTAGTTCATTAAAATATTTTATTCATTGCATTCAGATGATAGAAATGTATTAATGATGAGAATTGTTTAACTTTGAAATATGCTGTCAAAAAATGTAAAAGAAACAAAAATGGGATAATAACTACATTGTCCTTAATGGTCTAATTGTCTCAATAGAGTGACACTTAGTGTAGAATAAGAATGGCCTTAAGGGTCTTCCTAAGCCAATAATATATACAAATATCAGTAACAATATTCTAACACATATTGTGTACCTGGAGTTCTAATTTCAAAGTCTAAGTGTTTTCTGATTTAGTAATGTTAGGCACTATTACTAGTAAGGTGACCATATGTGTCCTGGATTATCTTGAACAGTTCAGCTTTATGTCTGTTTTGCTAGTATTATTTACCATTCACAAAATATCTCTTTGGCAAAAAATGATATAGTTTACACTGATTAATATCTATTTTTCAGCATAGGCTTTAAACTGTATAGGGGTTAAAAAATTTGCCAGAGTCACACAGGTATTAATTAGAAGCTGTGAATTTATGATTAAATAGATGAATATTCATGATCTATACTGAGGACTGTGAAAATAAAGACAATACCTGCCCTTCTGAAATTTTTACATTAAATCACAGTATATTATACATGAATATCACACATACAATTCCAGGCAGAAATCCTGAGGAAGTCAAATTACTCAGAAATGATATAAAGGTATCTTTATACTACAATTAAAGTTGTGTTGTACACATTAGCATCTGTATGTGAAGATTCAGTTCTCTTAGTTCTCAGAGGACACAGTCTTTCAGTAAATCTTAGAAGGAAGCACTGGGATGGTGTTTGAAATTGAAGTGAAAAAGACCTTTGACTTTAAAGAGATGTGTAGGACGGATGACTTTGAAACCTGGGAAAACAGAATGTGTAGCAAAAAGGACAGCACCAGAAGAATAATTTCAGGAATTAACCATTGGAATCTGGAAGAGGAGATAGCTCATGAGATAAGTAGTAGGTTCAAGCTTCTTCAAATAACAACTTCACCTCCTTTAAAAAAATGGCAGGACAGAAAGTCTGTATCTACGGTGCAAAGGAACTTCTAGGAAGAGTATGTTTCTTTAACCATCTAAAGGCCACTTACGGTCTAGTTGACCTGTTTCCTTTTCCCCCATTCCTAACCCAAAAGCACTCACAAAATTTACAATAGGAACAAAATGATGTTTCATGGACATACTTACTGGTGCGTTCTATGGTTGGTTCACCATTCAGTGTTCCTGGTTTCTCACTTCTGAAGTTGGTAAAGTGTGAAATTGCTATTTGCAGAAAGCATGTCTTTTTTGGATGGACCTGTAATTGAAACAGAAAACCTAACATTTTTACTTTATTTTGACTCTTTGTTCGCCTACTCCCTAACACTGACTGAGGAGCTATTTTGCTCCAGGTATCAGACAGTATGCTGAGAATATAAAATGAAGATAACATACCTCGTTCTTTAAGGAGCTCATAGCCAAATGAAGGAAACATATGTCAACCTACAAATGAAATAGAATTGATTCTTCTTATTTGCATTAGTTGTATTTTATAATTAATGTTGTTGTGACCAATGAATTAACAAATACTGAACCACTGCTCCTAGGAAAATATGAAAACATCTAAAGTAATACCTGGCTCAAAGTAAGCTTGCAATAAATACTTGAATGAACGAATAATGTCTGTTGAATATACAAAATAGTAAAAAGAAAAAAAAACACACAAAAAACGAGAACAAACAAACAGAAGAGCTCAATACTTTTGTTTTAACTTTAAAAACTTCAGGCAAATACATAAGGATACTTTAAAATGTATATGTACTAACTATTAATATTTATCTTGTAGGTATTTCAAAGGCAATATTAGGTTGTTCTGTAATCTTTGATCAAGGGAAAAGAAGACTGCACTTGCTAATATCAAACTTTTATTTTCTATTTTATTACATATGCTATATTGCTTATAGTTAAAAATGAGTTTGCAGAAAATCAATGTTTATTCACACCTGGCACATATGTAATATGCTATCTGTTAATGTAGAAATAACTCAACTCTCTATCCTATGGCAGGATCGACTTATTTTAGTCCACAGATTTGACTTTAAACTTGATCTCATTTCTTACTAAAATACTGTAATGTTTTATTTCCACTGACCACCCAACTCCTTTAATGTTACATGTACTCCAAAACTGCTGCTCTGAAGAATCCACCTCTTATAAATCTCACTCTGTGTGGTTAAACTCCCACTTCTCTATTGAAATTAATTTTTCAAGTATCACCTAGGTTCACATTTAATTACCTTTTTCTGGTGCTGCTTGACCTGTTTATGGCATACGCAGTGTCATTAAATCCCCCTTCCTTGAAAGTCTGTTTTTCCTTACCTTTCATGACTCTGTATTTTCTAATTCTCCTCCCTGTTTGGTCACTGTTTCTACTTCTTTCCTTCATTTTTTTTTTCCCCCTCTTAACTATGGCTGTCACCCAAACCTCCAGCACTGGTTCTTTGATTCTCTTTTTTCACACTGTAAACATAGTCATTGAATTTCAACACTGTAAATATCACTCAAACTAGGTGCGGACCAAACCTACAATCCCAGTTGTGATCTTTCTGCTGTGTTCTTATTTATTTCCACTTTCCACATAACAACCTTAGCTAACTGTTCTGCTATTTCATCCAGCTGATGGGATCTGTTCTTTCAAGGACCTATTTTCAAGGTTGGAAACAAACATTAATAAATTTCTCAATTTATAAATGTGCTATCTATATTTTGATAAGTACCACAAAAGAGACATCCAGGGGAATCTAGCTTAGGTGAGACAGTGAAGGTTTCCTTCAGGAAATAACATAATAGAAAAAATAATAAGTTATTTGTAGCAGTATGTTTATTTGTATTTATTTGTTATTCAACAAAGATTTAGGACTGAAAAATGTGAAGCACAAAGCGACTAAGATATAATTTCTTGCCATGAAATATTATTATCTAGTATGGGAAACAGGCATTTAAACAAATAAATGCAAAACAGAATATCATACTTGTGATCTGTAATAGTTGCAATAGAATGAGTAAGGAGGGAAATACAAACTCTTCTTGAGGAGTGTTCAGTTGGACTGATCAACATCAAGGAGAAAATAAATGACCGATTTATGAGATGCATGAAGCAATTGAGGGTTCAAGGAGAAACACTAACTAGAAGAGATGAAAAGTTCTACTTATGAAAAGGTACCATTGCAATGACAAAGACATATAAATGAAAGTTTTGGAAGCCAGAGCTTATAGCAGGGTTGAGGCATGTGAAAACTGTCATCACACCCCACTTTAACAATTTTGTATCTGAAGTTGAGACATGACATATGAGGCGTGACTGTCCAATTCTTAGCATAGCCGGACAACTGCTGCCAGCCAGAATATGCAAACCGTTAACTGTCTAGTCAGCCAAACTTTTGTGAATGGTCTATCATCACTGCTAAAGAGACTAAATTGTATCAAACATCCTACTTTTGTGTGCATGTCTGCCTACCTCAGCAGACTGTGAGCCTCTCAAAGGACATTTCTTGTGTTATTCATCTCTGTGGTTCTTTCTAGGAGAATTCTCCATTAGCTTGCCCAGCATTTTTGTTTTGCAAAGTTAAAATTATGTAAGAAGTAATATGAATGAATCAAAGTGATTTTTCTCAAGTAAAATCATGGTATGACTATACATAAATATTTTTTTAATTCCCAGGTTTACATCTATTTTAATTGCTGTACTTATCATCTTCAGTGTGTTTAACATTTTATGCTACATGTGTGCAGAACAAATGCTTTCTATGTATTGAGATCATCTAAATGGATACTATTATTATTACAGCTATTTCTTTTAAATCTGATTTAATTCAATAGTATATGGGATTTAACACTTGAAAAGGTTTGAAAATTGACCTACACAAATTTGTATGAAACAGAGCCTGGATGTATTTTTCTAAATGAGGCATTATATGTTAGATTGCAATTTTTTAAGACAAGTACCTTACATTTTTCAAGCTACTATGGTCTCTTAATGAGTCCGAAGAAAATTGTGATTTGATGTTTAAAACTTATAGCAAAAAATATGCTTTTGACTAATATCATTGCAGAGAAAATCATCTCACAATAGCATAGAGCATTATATAGAAATTTAGCATAATTCAATTCATAAGGTCATGAATATTTTTAGTAAGGAAAAATATGCATTTAGCATACTATAACCTCTCCTGCTTTTCACTATGATGTTACCACATCCTTTTGAGAGTTACCCATTTCTCTGTGATATCATTTACATATTTTATACATATTACCATCAGAAAACCTCTAAAATTCTTTATGCATTAGGTTTACATGTTGTATGTATCTTTTACGTATTTCTCACATATTAGCATCAGAAAACCTCTAAAATTCTATTCTTCATGCTTTAGATTTACATGTTGTACATATCATTTACATATTTCATATTACCATCAGAAAACCTCTAAAATTCATCATGCTTTAGATTTACATGTTGTCCAAAAGAACTTTCCCCATCATAGAAATGTACTCACATTTCAGTAGCCACTAGGTACATGTGACTATTGAATATTTGAAATGTTGCTAGTGTAAATGAGGAATTGAATTTTTAATTTTCTTCAATTTTAACTTAAATAGCCACCTATGATTATTTAAATGTGGCTACTACCTTGAACAATGCAGAAACACAGGTTGAAGCTTCTCTCAGATTATTGAACCTTTACCCCGGAGAAAAACTAAGTCAACTTAGAAAAAAAATCGCATGTAGAAATAAGAAAAAAAAAAAAAAATACAACCAAGCATAAAGTCCCTGCCATTCAGAACTCATATAATGAGAAAAAAGTCAATTTTCTAATTTCCAATATACATCTAGAATAAACAATTTGGGCGTTTAAATTACAGTGAAGTATCTCTGAGCAAGGTTACCTTCACATTCTTCATGAGTGCTACTGCACACACATTTTCTATTCGAGAACAATAAAATCATGCTAAAATGCAGGGGATGGGCAATCAATTCTGTTTATGTACATTATAAGGTCTGCAACTCAGAAAAAGCACAAGTTACAATGTATCACAAACCTTCCAGTTCTTTACAATTAGTCCAGACAGACAGGGTTCAATTCATCCAGTAAAATTTCCATATTAAAAAAACTGCAGTTTAGATCTTTCTTTGAGAACAAAATTAGGAAATATCACCCTTTGCTCCTGATTATTTTTGCTCAGTTACCTAATTTTAGTTTCTGTTCCCCTGACAGCCTACCTTTTTCATAGTGTGGCCACAAAAAGCAACGTTAAATGTTACAGTCTCAAAATCCCTCCCCAGTGCCTATCAGAATGACTCCTCGTGGGAAGTTTATGATATGTATTGTTATCTTCTAGGTTGTTAAGGGTACTTTGGGTATGTAAGAAGAACCATGCCCCTACGTGAAGGCAGTGGGTGAAGCACCGAAGCTTGGCTGGGCACTTTTTGTAGCTATAATCAGGCTACTTTCTAGGATAAGGCATGAGCTGGGGAAATTAATGTACTTTATAGGAGGTTTATGATGGCATGCATCCATAGATTCTGGAAGACAGACAAGGAATAACCTAGAATTCAAACAAGGAGCTGGTTTTGGTCGGGTTACTGTGCAGTAATGGAGATGGCATAAGACATAAGGATTTCAGAGGAATCATGTCTGTGCAGACATGATGACGAGCATTTGGCATGTGGAAGTCTATCATTTAAAAATAGGTGACAGTGCAAGAGGAAGGACGGACTAGAGTGCTAAAAGGACATAAGAACTAAAATTGTCACCAGAGAAGTTTAGTAGAAGAAGGCAGACACTTTCTTACTGGAACTAGAGTACAAGATCAGGACTGAACCAGCAATACCATTCAGATGTGGCTAAAACTGATTGTGCCGATTAGATTTCTGTACCACTTTTTGTCTAAAATAAAGTTTGTCTAAAGACATGGCCTGTGAAGAGCTTGTAAGGGACTAATCAGTCTCAGCTGTGTTCAGGAAGAGGCAGCAAAGACTGGGCAGCAGGCAGGGAATGAGACGCTCCAGGCAAACAAGACGGCTCCTTTCTCTAAATTCCTATCACGGTCCTTATGGATGATGTTCCTGTGGAGCTCTGCATTAACTTACTTAAAAATGTACAGAAACTTTAACACATTACTTTATTATTTTATTTTCAATTTGCAATTGACTAACAAAGTTGCAGAAAGAATACAATGATTTCCTGTGTACCTGTGATATTACGATATGTATATTGGTTTTCATCCATGATTTCCAGCTAATGACTCCCATGGAGCAAGTTAGGCCTCAGAAGGCAGAATCTCTCTCTATTCCTCTCCTTCCCTCCTCTCACTTGCTGCTTTTGCTTCCCAAGGCAAGACTCCTCCCCTACTTTCCTGTCTTGGAGCTGGCCATAAGAATATTCTCTGACTTATCTTGTCTGACTGTAGATCATAAGACCTTCATTTCAGAAGGCATCTTGCTTCATACCCTGGAGGAAGGAATGTTGCACAGAGGCCAACAAGAATCTGAACAGATAGGCCTTGCTGGGTTTCCCCACTCAATCTACTAGTATGAGGTGATGTTTTTGTCCAATCACATTTCTACGCAGTTCACACTTCAATCATGCTTATCCAATGAAGGATTGGTATGCAGAGCTTTTGTATAGCTGAATACATGGAGGTTTCTGTGCAGAGCTTTCGTGTAGCTGAATACATGGAGGTTCCTGTGCAGAGCTTTCGTATAGCTGAATACATGGAGGTTCCTGTGCAGAGCTTTCATATAACTGAACACATGGAGGTTCTTGGGAGGTGGGATGACAGGAGAAAGCATGAAAGCTCACCATACCTTGCGTGTGAAGTCTGTGGTCTTTCTCCCATACATCGCCCTATGCATCTCTTCACTTGTATCCTTTGTAATATTTTTAATAATAAACCCAGTAAATCTAAGTAAGAGTTTCACTGAGTTCTGTGAGCCACTCTTGCAAATTAATCGAACTAAAGAAAGTGTCATGAAATCCCCAATTTATAGCCAGTTGGTTCAAAGCACAGGTGAAACAACTGGGGGGCTGCAATTGGCATTGGAAGTGCAGGCAGTCTTTTGGGACCAAACACTCAACTGGTGGGATCTGATATTACACCCAGGTAGATAGCGTAAGAATGAAATTGAATTAGAGGACGTCCACTTGGTATCTGTTATATATTGCAAAATTGTTTAATTGCTCGTTGGTTGGGAGAAATCCCCACACATTTGGTCATAGAAGTATTTTATGTTGGTTATTGTTCAGTGAGAGAATAGAAAAATAGCACTGTGAGTGTGTGTTTTCCATGGACAGTACCCTTTCCCCAGCATCTCCAGATGTTAACATTTTATATCACTACAGTAAAGCTATCAAAGCAGGAAATTAATATTGACATGATGCTGTTAACTAATCTACAAACCATCTTCAAATTTTGCCAACTGTGCAAAAAAATGTTCAACTTCTGGTTCAGAGTCTAGCCTAGGACACATATTGCATTTAGCTGTTATCATATTAGTTCCCTCTTCTCTATGACATTTCTTTAATGTCTTTGTGACCCTTGCATATTTGAAGAGTACTGAAAAAGATATTTTGTTGAACATCTCTCAGTTTTCACTTGTGTGAGGTTTTCTTATGATGAAAATTATAGTAGGATTTTTTTTGGCAATAATAGAATTGAAGTGAAATTTAATCCTTGCTGTTTCATAGCTCAGTGGTTCTTCTTCCATTACTTAGAGTTAAACTTGCCTTGGTGAAGGTGGTGTCTGCCAGATTTCTCTACTATAAAGTTATTTTTTCTGTTGTAATGAATACGTATTTTGTGAAGAGATACTTCGGGACTATGCAAATACTTATTCCTCATTTTGCTTTTACCCAGTAATTCTAACATCTATTGATGATTCTAAATATTCTAAATAATAAATTCAAAAACATCACTATTTGATATTATGTGTTTTCCAAATAGTGACTTTCTGTCTACATCATTTTTTCTACATTTGTTAATCAAAATTCCTCTGTAAGGAAGCACCATCCCTTATTTATTTATTTTACTTATTTCAGTGAGATTCAATGATATTCATGTTATTCTAAGGTTCACTCTGGGTTCCCGAGAGGCCGGCACATCTGCCAGGGACTCTTGGCCAGCAAGAAGGTCTTAACCTGAATAGGGGAGTGCGTGGAAGAAAAGGTCGACAGAAAGCGGGGTCTGGAGGGCTGAATAAGCAAGACTTGAACAGCAATGCTTAAACAGCAACTTTATTGTGCACAGAGGTAGTATATATATGTTTGTCCTACGTCATTAACAGGAACAGATACAATTACCTCATACATGAAAGCAGCACACAAGAACAATAGTAAAATCAGCTACATAACTGGGTACAATCAAGTCATGCAGATGGTGGGGAAACTTTTAATTAAAAGTTACTGACCTATGCAAGGCACTAGAGAGGCAGAAACCCATTATATTTGCATAATCACAAGAACAACCACAGGACCCAATAGTGGCTAAACAAAGTCATAAATCAGAAACTGGACACATTGTCCTGTCAGACCACATGCAGGCCACATCACAGTCTCACAAAGTTCTTTTTGTAATTCCTTTACCTGCAGTTCCTACTTTCCCATAGCTGGACTGCCTCCAATGGGAAACTATGTCCGGGCTCAAGCTCACCATATGGTGAGGCCCAATTCTGAGGGGCTTCACATGGGAATGAACCCCACATGTTGATACCTTGTCTTTGGATAAACTCTTTCAACCAATTGCCAGTAAGAAAATCTTTTAATCTACTATGACCTGAAAGAACCCATTTCAAATTGTCCCACCTTTCTGGACCAAACCAATGTGTACCTATCATGTATTGATTGAAGTCTTATGTCTCTCTAAAACTTATAAATCCAAACTGTAGTGAAACCACCCTGGACACACGTTCTCAGGATTTTCTGGGGCTGTGTCACATACAGGTTATGGTCCTCATATTTGGCTAAGAATAAATCTCTTGAAATATTTTACAAAGTTTGACTTTTATCATCAACACCATGCTGGAAGCTAATTGGATGGTGCCTACCCATATTGAGGGGAATTTTGTGTCTCAGTCCACTGACTCAAAATGTCAGTCTCTTCTAGCAACACCCTCACAGATACACCCAGAAACAACAATGTAGGCAACCTCAATCCAGTCTAGTTCACATCTATTAACCATTACAATATTCTAGAATTTTTTTAAAAAAACAAAGTATGCTTTTGGACTCTTTAGTTAAATGAACTCTGAGGAAGGAATCAACTCGCATAAAAATACATCAAAAGAAACTTCCCAGATTGAAATGTAAGAAGAATTAAAAAACAAACAAACAAAAAAAACCAACTAGCAGTATATCCAATAACTGTGGAATAATTTTAGTCAGAAAAACCTAAGTGTAACTCAGATATTAGAAGAGAATCTAAAAAGGCAAGATTCGAAGTAACAATGACCAAGAGTTTTCCAATTAATGATAAATACAAAACCACAAATCTTTGAAGCACTGAGAACAACAAACAGGATAAATGTACATTAAAAAAAAATGGCCTTATTTAGTTCACATTTACACTGCAGATACCAAAGACAACAAATCTTTAAAGAAGCTGAGAAAGTGGGCAACCTTCCCTGGAGATAAACAAGGGTAAAAGTTACAGCTCACTGCTCTGCAGAAGCCATTCAAGCAAAAACAGCAGGGTAAAATATTTAAAGTGTTGAAAGAAAAAATCAACCAACGTAGAATTCTATATTCAATGAAGTTTCTATTCAGAAGTGAAGAATATATTATATTTGTTGAACGAATCAAAACTGAAAATATTTATTGACAGGAAACCTATCCTGTAAGAAATTTTTAAACTTCTTTAGAGAGAAAAGGGGATCAGAGGAGTTAAATAACTGATTTTTTTTAAAAAAAATTCTTATTTTAAATTGACCTAAGGATAGTCATTCACAGTATTAGAAATAATGTATTAGTTCTAATAATACATATAGCATATGGATAAATGGAATGAATAGCAGTGATGATGTTCAGGGCACACTAATACAGGAGGGTATGAAAGTCCTTGGCAAGGTTTCTCTTTTAATGAAAAGCAGCCCCAAATCATTTTCCTTTCTAACAAAGAGCAGCCTGTAAAATTGAGCTGCAGACATAGATGTCAGCAGCTACACCAATTATGTTCAGAATGGCACCTCCCTCTTCCCTGCTCTGCCAGCTATGTGTACAGTAAGGAGTAGACAAGATGGGTTGGCCAAGGGAAAAGTTTATTTTCATAAGATTATGGTGGGGTGGCCAGCCTTCCCCATGTGCTATGTAAACGTCATACCTGATTGAACCAATCTGTGGGCCCTATGTAAATCAAACACATGCCTCCTTAATCCTGACTATAAAATCAAGTGTATCTGCCAGTGGCCAGTCTTTTCCTCTCAGAAGCCCCTCCTTCTCACTAAAGACAGGTGTTTTCCTTTCTGTTTCTCTTTCTTTTGCCTAATAAGCCTTTGCTCCTAAATTCCTCATGTGTCACCATGTCCTAAATATTCCTGGAGTGAGACAATGAACCCCAGGTATTTACCCCAGACAATGTAGCCACTTCATGTTGGAGTCTCATTCAGGATACCAAAGTACAACATTCATCAAAATGGTGAATACAGGAGTGGACCCCAACTTTGTCCCTTTATTTTAGAGCTTTTGGCCTCCATTTTAGAACCAAATCAAATCAACAATGGGCATCCAACAGCCAGTTAAAAACACGGTTAGTGTGGCTGCTGTTCTTAAAGACTTGGATATGAGGCTTACTGGAGAGAACGTGGAGAATTCCCCAGCACCCACAGATTGCTGAGCATATTGGGCATGTTTGAACTAGCTTCCTTTCACAGAGGAACTAGCTATTGTGTAGTACTGGAAGAGTTTCTGGAGCAACTGAGGATTTCTGACTGGGGCTACCCTCCAGTGTTATCCAAAGGCTTCTGGACTGACTTCAGCCTCCAACCACCTGATGGGGTGTCTGCAACAGAATCTCCAACTTTTCTATCACAGTTTCCTCCCTTCCTGTCTGTGACTGCCATATCTCCTATCCTCTCTGTGTATGCGATGTGTGGAAAATTTCAGTTTGAGAAGTAATCTTGTTTGGCAAGACCAGAGAATGTCATAGTAACTGGGGATATAGCTCAAGTGAAGGTGTCTTTATGATTTTCTAGAACAGAGGCTTCAGCCCCAACAGTGAGTGTCACTCTCTGCCCTTAGTCTGGAGAGCATGTGGCATTTGTAGGACTCTCTCTGCCCTTGGTCTGGAGAACACATGGCATTTCTGGGTTACTCTGTCCTTAGTCTGGAGAGCACATGGAATGTCAAGGTCAACAGTACCACCTAGTAAAATAAGGATCCTCTCCATGAGGCACATTGTCATTCATTTACTGAGATACCCTAGCGTCCCAATTCTCTTCTCTTTTTGTGCCTCTGTACTAGAAACCAGGCTTCATGCTGCTTCTGTGAACTGTAACATTCTGCCTTCAACAATTAGAAGTAAAATATCATTTGAAGCCAAATTTTAGTCTCTTTAGTCCTGTCCTATCAGCAGGAAAACAGCCATTTTGTCTCTTTATTTTTTAAGGTAACTTTTCCTCAAGTTAAAACAGTACTTAATTAGTAAGGGTATTTTAAGTTCAGAAGTTAACTGGAACATTCTCTAAGGGTAAATGCTTTAGCACAGTTCATAATAGCAGAATATAGAGCTCAAATCAGCACACTTCCTCCATTAAGAAGGGAAATGGAACTGGCGTATAGTCAACTTGACAACTCTAATTGGAAACCCCAGACTTTTCTATGGTATTTTTTCTTCTATCATGGTGTAAAATATCTCTTATCTTCTTTTATGATGTTCTTCCCACCAGGGAAAAGTTAATTTTCCAAATTTTAAAATGCTTGCATAGCATTGATCTATGGGGAAGGGAACCCAGAAACTTGACATGCCAGCAAAAGAGTACACATTTTTTACCAGTCAGGCTTTTGGTCTTTCTCTCCATGTGTAAACTAGTAAAAGAGATCATTGTTTTTATTCTCTGTAAAGTTTTAATTAAAGAAAAAGGATTTGCAAGGTTGGTCATAAGCTGTAGCCAATCTGGTGTGCTTTGTGTTTTTCTGTATGGTTCTGTCAAAAGAAAATGTACCTCAGATGAGAATGCAGACCCAGGACCCCATAACCCTGCTGTTTAAGACAGCCCAACAAAATGATTAGTAACAAACTTGGCTACAGGCCTCCATCTTGTTTCATGTCCTTGGGAACATGACCTGTAACCACGTGGGAATACATTTTTAGTCTTCACCATTTTACAATGGTGGTTGCCTTGTGCTAAGTCAGTTCCTGGGTGAGGGCCACAATATCTGATAAACCAGTTTATCAATCTGGGTGGTGCCAGTTGATCCATCAAGGGCAAGGTTTACAAAACATCTTAATCAGTGATCTTGAGAGCAATTTAAGGAGGGTCAAAATCTTGTAGCCTCCAGCTGTGTGACTACTAAGCCATGTTTTCTAATCTTGTGACTAGTTTCTTGGTCTGGTCCCCAGGCAAGAGGGAAGTATATCATAGGAAGGGGCTGTTATCATATTTGTTTTAAAGTATAAACTGTAAACCAGGCTTCCCACAAGATTGGTTTGGCCTATACCCAGGGATGGGCAAGAACAGCTTGGTGGCTGGAAACAAAATGGAGTTGGTTTTGTCAGAACTCTTTCATCATCTCAGTCATAATTTTGCAATGACAATTTTAAAAGTTGTTTATCATCCCTTTGAAAATACCTCATACACTTGCAGTTAAGTCATAACCTAATTAAGGCTTGTTAGTTTCACCTGTGAGGTTTTTTTTTTTTTGTGACATTCAAAAGCTGAAAATCTTAACTGTTTGGAGTGGCTAATGTTGAGTAACAAGGGATTTAAAGGGATTTTCTTAAAGAGACCTCAGGTTAATTAAAAGTGGATATCCAACTTATAGGTATATTTAAAAGGCCTTTATGGTTTTCTCATCTTGCATTTTGTTTTCTGGAAAAGATTTTCCTTTTCAGTCAACTGAATTATTTTTATCCATTGTTTTGTCTTGCCACTTTTAATGCACACAAGAGGCCTTAAGATAACTTTTGATAACCTGGGAATACTTGGAAAAAACAGAGGAGATGCCACAGACCTTACTCTGGAGAAAAAACAAACAGACAAAAAACCTCTGTTTTCCTCATAAAACCCCAGGAATTAAGACCAGATAATTTTCTCTCAAAATCAAAGGGTCTGTTCTAGTTTGCATTGTGAGTTTTGGGGGCATCAAATTACTTCACATTATAAGAGAGCTTTGCTGTGTAATAACTAGGTAGGAAATATACTTTAGAGGATGGCTAACAGTAGTAATGGAGGGATACTAAACTCTTTGTGCCTTTAAATCAGAGAAGCATGCTCTCACTCTCAATCACCTGAAAAATATGGAAACGTCCCCACCCCATACTGAGAGATGAGACTCCCATGGGGGATGGGCTGATTACAAAATGAGCCAATTGGCTTTGTGTTGCCTTGCAATGAAATGCATGGTAAGCACTGCACTGTGTTCTCCCATACCATCTCACTCCTCCCTTGAGGTTCCATAGTCCAGTATAAAATGGCACCCTTAATTTTGGGGATTGTCTTTGCCTTCAGCTGTACCTGCTTATTAGGCCCCCTAAATGCATGCAGACACTACCTTTAAAGTGACAAAGTGTTATTTGACTGTAGAATTAGGATAGTTGTAAAAGTATGTTGCAAAGTTCAGGGCAAACACAAAGAAAGAAATATAATTGATATGCTGACATAGGAGAGAAAATAAAATTCTTAACTAAAAATAGTGAAGGCAGAAATAAAAGAGGGAAAGGAGGAAAAAGAATGTTTTCTCCTAAGAAAAGGGGAAATCAGTTGCAAACATGGTAGATATGATCAAAATATATAAGTAATCACTTTTAATGTGAATTGTCTAAATGTACCAATTAAAAGAATTTGTCAGTGTGAATTTTTAAAATACACCCAACAATAGTATGTCTACAAGACAAACATTAAAGGAATAAATGAAATATTTTTTTTACAATTATCCCAAGAGAAGAGAAGAAAAACACTTCTAAATTTCTTATATAAGGCCAGCACTACTCTCCCATTGAAACCAGATAAATACACTACAAGAAATAAAAACTACAGACCAATATTTTCCATGGACTCAAATGCAAATATTCTAGCACAGTGTTAGTAAATCAAATTCAACTATGTGTAAAAAGAATTATAGGCTAGGTGTACTCCTGTAATGCCAGGTACTGAGGAGGCTGAGGTAGGAGGATTGCTTGAACCCAGGGCTCTACCAGCTTGTTTCAAATTAAAAAAAAATAATAAAATTTGAAAAGAATTATGTCACAACCAAGAGAGTTAAATTTCATGTGTGCAGGAATGGTTTTAATTTTGAAAGTCAATCGATTAATATAATCTATCCCATTATTAGTTTAAAGAAGAAAAATCATGTTATTTTACTAATTGATACAGAAAAAGGATTTGATAAAATTCATCACTTTTCATGATAGAAAATCATCAACTAGAAATAGAGGAGAACCTCTTCAACTTCACAAGGAACATCTAAAATACCTACAGTTAGCATCACACTAAATGCTAAGTAAGTATAAGATTTATCCACATTTTTCATAGGTTGCTAGCTTTTTTTTTTTATTGCAGAATAATAGCTTATTGAATAAATGTACAACAGTGTGCCTATTCACTTGAGTTACATCTTGGTTTGCTTCTAGTATATTAACTATAAATGTGTAGTTGAATAAATAAAACTTAAATATATAATTATAAAGTTTCCATAAATATTCTGTTCTATTTAACTTCATATAGGAAATACTAGCTATTGCAATAAGACAAGAAAAAAAATAAAAGCTATAAGTATTGAGAAGAAAAAAATACAGTTGTCTTTGTGAAAGACATGATTGTGTATGTAAAAAGTAACAATAATAAAATAGCCTCCTGGAATTTATAAATGACCATAATGAATTATCAGGATAATAGTTAATATATAAAAATTAAATGCTTTTCTATATACCAACAATAAGTGATTGCAATTAGATTTTTAAAAAATCATATAATACCATTTACACCAAAAAGATATCTTAAATACAAAGCCTGTACAGAATGAGTCTGGAAAAAATTTGCAAATTAGCTAAAATTACAGATTAGCTAAATCAAAGATGATACAGTAAATGGAGAGATTATCCATGTTCAGAGATTGGATGTCTCAAAATTTGAGACAATTTTGTCCAAATTGATTTGTAGATTCAACATAACCCCAATTAAAACCTCAGCAAACTATTTTGTATATATTTATAAACTTATTGCCAAGCTTATATGAAAAGGCAAAAGACCCAGAATAGGCCACACAATAAAAAAGAAAAAAATACTTTGAAAAATGACACGATCTTACTTCATGACTTACTCTAATGCTCCATAATCAATACAGAATGAAATTGGTGAAAGAATAGACACATAGATCAATGGAAAAGAACAGAGAACACCTATCACAAAAATTAGCTAAAATGTATCATAGACCTAAAACTGAAAACTATAAAACCTCTAGTAAAAGGAGAAAATGTATGATTTTTTGACTTTTAAATGATTTTATTTTTTTATTTTATTTATTTATTTTTTTAAATGATTTTTAAAATACAATGCCAATGAACAATCCTTGGTAAAAAATTTATATCAAACATTATTAGAAGTAAAAACTTCCTCTTTGCAAAAGATTATGTTAAGAGAATAAAAATATAGGCCACAGACTGGGAGAAAATCTTTGCAAAACACATATTTAATAAATGTTTTGCATGCAAAATGTACAAAACAATGCTCAAACTTCAGAAATAACCAAATTTAAAAAGGAATAAGTAAAGTATCTTCTTTGGAGACATCTCAGTAAAGAAGATTTACTGGTGGCAATTAAGCTTCTGAAAACAGACTGTATATAATTTGTCTTTAGGAAAATGCCAATTAAAAAATAATAATACCTCCCTACACATCCATTATAATATTCAAATCCAAAAACTGACAATACCATCTGCTGCCAGAATATAGTATCTTATGACTTCTCATTATCTATTGGTAGTAATTGCTAAATAATGTAGCCATTGTAGGCCAAAACTCGGCAGTTTTTTTTTAAACAGAATTATGCCTTATCTTAATACAGTCTAGCAATCATACTATTAAATATTGTATCCATCTGATTTCAAAACTTAGGTCCACACACATGAAAAATTTCACATGGATGTTTATGACATATTTATAATTACATATTTATCATCTTATATTTATTCAAATACACAACATAATTATAATTAAAATATTAGAAGCAAACCAAAGTGTAACTCATTAGGTGAATGGGCACATTTTGGTACATTCATTCAATAAACTATTATTCTGCAATTAAAAAAAAAGCTAGCAACCTATGAAAAATGTCGATACATCTTATACCTATTGATAAGTAAAGTAAGCCAGTCTGAGAAATTTTATATTGTATGATTATATGAAAAGACAAAACTATGAAAAAGTGTAAACCCATTAATAGTTGCCAGAGTTTCAGTGGACTTAGGGATTAGAGAGTTAAATGACAAAGCACAAAAGTATTTTGTATAATTATGAAACTCTGTTGTATTATATCACAGTGGTAAATACACATTAAATATTTGTCAAAACATGTAGAACTTTATGGCACAGTGTAAAACTTAATATATGTAATTTAAAAAAATAATGTAAGAGATTAGATGACCCCACAATATAATGCATAACACAATTAAAGAATCCAAATATGTTACAAATGTAAGGAACAACTACACTGAAGGATGATAGGAATAAAAGGCTCACCTAAGTAACTATGTTGGTAAATGGAGCCTTTAAGATTAAAGCAGATGGAATGACATGTAAACAATGTAGTTTAGTTGATAAAATTATTTTCCATGGGGCTATGGGGTAACAATTCTGGAACCATTATGAAAGCCTACTGGAATTGGAAAATTAAATGAATGGCAAATGGTGGGAACCAGATTTCTCACTACTTGAAGTGGAATTTTACAGATAAGCAAACAATGAGAGGAGACTGGAATGATCCATTTGATGATGGATTAGAGTTGGAAACAGTATATACTCATGTTTAGTTTAATATGGTTGGTTACATATGGAAATATTTGTACATATTTGTACCAACATGGATTAATATACACACATCACACATTTTCTTACTGTGTCACCTGATATGATAAGGCCTACAAAATAAAACACACCAGTAGTAATGAGAACCCTAGAACTCAAATTTGTGTTTTGGATAACATTTTCCAGTGAAAGTAACTGTGGCCCTTGGAGAAATGTCTTTAAGTGAACATGCATAATGGCCTGGCAGAACCTCCTATGGACTGATGGTGGTGGTGGTCACAGAAAGAAGCTCCTGTTCCCAGGGAAAGAAGAAAGAAGAGCAGAAACAATTTTATATTGTCATTTGAGTGCCAGCTTAGCTGGAGTAGAATGGAAGGAACATCAGGTACATTGCTTAAGTTATCTTCCTAATCTCTGGTACCCAGATAGCATCCCTGAACACTCTTGGGTTCTGGAAGAACTCACTGCTCTGAAGGGAAGGGCCTTGAGCAAGCCTTAGTGTTACGCTGGCTTTAGGTCTGACCCACCACAGTCCCAGTGGTCATGGCCACAAGGGTGCTTACATCACCACACCTCCAGTTCCAGGTGGCTCAGCACAGACAGAGAATTCATTTGTTTGAAAGAAAGTAAGGAAAAAGAACAAAGGTCTCTGCCTGATAATCTAGAGAATTGTTCTGGAACGTATCTAAGATCACCAAGTTTGTATTTCTACGAGTCTGCAAAAACCACAGTGTTACCGGGCTTGAGGTCCAAGTCCCTTTGAATACCTAGAAATCATTCCCCAAAAGGACAAGCACAAAAAAGCCCAGACTGTGGAGAACACAATAAATACCTAACTCGTGATGCCCAGACACTGATGAATATCTACATCACCACCATCCAGAAAAACATGACCTCACCAAATGAACTAAATAAGGTACCAGGAACCAATCCTGGAGAAACAGAGATACATGACCATTCAGATAGATAATTCAGAATCACCGTTTTGAGGAAATTCAAGAAATCCAAGATAACACAGAAAAGAATTCTGATAGAATTCAGAATTCTATTCAGATAAATTGAATGGAGATTAAAATAATTAAGAACCAAGCAGGAATTCTAAAGTTGATAAATGAAATTGACACGTTGAAGAGTGCATCAGTCTGTTAATAACAGAATTGGTCAAGCAGAAGAATTAGTGAGCTTGAAAACAGGCTATTTGAAAATACACAGAAGAGACAAAAGAAAAAAATAATAAAGGACACCTACAAGACCAAGAAAACAGTCTCAAAAGGACGAATCTAAGTTATTGGCCTTAAAGAGTGGGTAGAGAAAGAGATAGGGGTAGAAAGTTTATTCAAAGGGAAATTCTCTGATATTATCTAGAGAAAGAGAAAGACCTGGAGAGTTTAGTACAAGAGAGTTAGAGAACACCAAGCAGATTTAACCCAAAGAACACTACCTCAAGGCATTTAATCATTAAACTCCAAAATGGATAAACAAAGGATCACAAAAGCAGCAAGAGGAAAGAAACAAATAACGTTCAATACAGCTCCATTACATCTGGCAGCAGACTTTTCAGAGGAAACCTTACAGGCCAGGAGAGGGTGGCATGACGTATTTTAAGTGCTGAAGGAAAAAACTTTTACCCAAGAATACTATATCCAGTGAAAATATTCTTTAAGCATAAAAGAGAATTAAAGACCTTTTCAACAAGCAAAAGCTGAGGGATTTCATCAATTCCAGACTTGATCTTCAAGAAATGCTAAAGGGAGATCTTTATCTGAAAGAAAAGGATGTTAATGAGCAACAAAAATAGTCTGAAGGTATAAAACTCACTGGTAATTGTAAGAACACCGAATAGTATTACACTGTAAATGTAATGTGTAAACTGATCTTAAATAGACTAAATGATGAACAAATCAAAAATAATAACTACCACAATTTTTCAAAACATGGATAGTATAATACATAAAGTGAAACAACAAAATGTTAAAAAGCAGGGGACCAAGGGTTACTGTAGAGTTTTCATGAGTTTCTTTTTGCATGTTTATGCAATCAGTGTTATGTTGCCAACAGTTTAAGAAATGAATTTTAAGATAGTTTTTGCAAGGCTCATGGTAACCTTAAAAAATATACAACAGATACACAAAAACTAAAAAACAAGAAATTAAAGCATACCACCAGAGACAGTCGCCTTCACTAAAACAAGAAAGAGTAGACCACAAAACAAATCAGAAAACAAATAAAATGACAGAAGGCTCTGCTTATCAATAATAGCATTTAATGCAAATAGTCTAAAACTCTTCAATCAAAAGAACCAGTGGTTGAATCCATGAAAAAACAAGACCCAATTATCTGTTCCCTATGAGAAATCATAATTCTAACCAGTATCAGTTGGTTTGATTACCAAGACAACTTCCTGCAGGAGGCACCCTGTTTTGTTTTGTTGTTTGTTGTTTGTTTGTTTGAGTTTGAGATGGAGTCTCGCTCTGTCACCCAGGCTGGAGTGGTACAGTGACATGATCTTGGCTCACTGCAATCTCCGCCTCCTGGGTTCAAGCAATTCTCTTGCCTCAGCCTCCTGAATAGCTAGAATTACAGGTGTACGCCACTACGTCCCACTAATGTTTTGTGCTTTTAGTAGAGACGGGACTTCACCATGTATGCCAGCCTGGTCTCAAACTCCTCACCTTGTGATCTGTCTGCCTCAGCTTCCCAAAGTGTTGGAATTACAGGCGTGAGCCACTGTGCCCAGCCCTGGCATGCTGTTTTTTTAAAAATAAGCATAGTTAAAGCAGTATAGAAATTTAGTTTTGTCATGTAGGCATCCTACTGAGAAACACTTTGAGATAACTGTGAGTCTACCTGCAAAATAAGTAAAGCAGGTGTGTTTGACATGTCTACAAAGATGAATTTTGTTAAAAATATATGATAAACATGTTGTATATGCAACCTGTCTTTTCTATCAATTTTTTTCCATCTCTGCTTCCAAGAATATAGGAAATGAAATCCCAACAGAATTTGCTAAGCTAATGCATGCCAGCAGTCTTTAGGTATTCACCAAGTCACAACATTAGTTTTTACTTTCTGTTGCTTATTCATTCATCTATTAATGGAACATTTTAAACATAAAGTAGGAGCATAAAGGTGACATGGTCAGATGTTTTTGAAGGTATTAGAGATAAGTGAATAGGTCAAGTAACTGACATTTAGAGTTTATTCATTAGGGAATGGGTTGCCATTTAAATTCTATTAGAAGCAGAGTCATACTTTAAAATCTATACTTTAGTTCTCTGCTTCCCAGGATAGACTTTTCAGAAAGAGTGTGTGAAAAGAGAAAAAAGACAAAATTGCTGTCACAAACTATGATGTATACATATTGTAAAGTTTTTTAAAAGCTCCTTCTGTGAAATGAGGTGCCTAACTTTCCAACAATTGTAAATAATCTTAGGCTCAGCAGTGCCCTCCAGGGTAAATATGCAGCAGCCTGCATTGCATCCTTCTGGAGGCCAAAGGAGAGCAATTTATCACTTATTTACTGAACCAAGGGGTAAATAGAAGTTATAATCAAATCTGTACCTTTCAGTACACTTCAGGATATTAGAATTCACCCCCATAGAGAATACTCTGTATGCAGAATGCTTTTTTTAAAAAAAAACAATTAGGTAGAATTCCATCTAGAAATAAAGGCAAAAAAAGGGGTGATTATTATAAAGATAAATTTATTTCAATTATTACAGCTTGCATGTATTTATGTGTCTGCATATATGTATGCTATAGTGTACTTCACAGAGAAGTTGGTTTAACTGCCTGAAAAATAAGGTAATTTTATAATCAATAACAAAGTCTAGCAGGAGGGGGAAATTTGTATGGCATTCACAAGTATCTTCAAATTTTGGTATGCTCTTCCACTATAGTTACATAATCACATTGAAAGTATGACTTTTTGTGGGCTCTGTTGAAAACTTATCTTGTCTTCCCCATGCTATTTTTAAAAATCTTCTCAGATTCTCAAAAAATAAAAAGATATCTTATGGAGGCTAAAGATTAGAATGAATCAGCATGCTTAATCCATATGAGGAAGGGCCAGAGATGGAAGCATTTGAAGAGTGTGCAATGCAGGCCTGCCTGTGGAATAACAATGCCTGTAATAAATCTGTGAGAAATAACCTTACTCAGACAATGGAGACCAATGCAGAGCCTTGAATGTCAGACCAGGATGCAAAATAAATAGGAATAGAAAATAAAGAGCTCACAAGAACAACTGTTCTTGGAAGACATCATGAAGAAGTATTAGCAAGTGAGACTGAACCTGATGTTTGATCTCAACAATTCTGGTTTTGAGTTGGGTACATTCATCATTTCTGCTTTAAAGTTGCCTTCAAGAAGGTAAACAGTTGAAAGACTTTTTTAAAATAGGTGCATCACAAACTTTAATGTGCATGTTAAATCTCTTGAAGATCATAGCAAAATGGATATTCTGATTCATTATTTGTCAGTAGGGCCTGAAATTCTAAATAACTAACAATGTCTCAAGCCAATACCCTTGAACTACATATTAAGTAATGAATGAGGTTCTAAGAAAATGAATTTTCTTCTCAGGAATCTAGTAAAGAAGTGAGAAGTATGCCCAAAGCCCAGATCATCAAATAATTTCACAAAAAAAAAAAAAAAAAAAATTTAAGGCCAGGCATGGTGGCTCATGTCTGTAATTACAGCACTTTGGGAGGCCGAGGTGGGTGGATCAGTTGAGGTCAGAAGTACAAGACCAGCCTGGCCAACATGAACAAATTCTGTCTCTACTGAAAATATAAAAATTAGCTTGGCATGATGGCGCACATGTGTAATCCCAGCTACTTGGGTGACTGAGGCATGAGAATTGCTTGAACCCAGGAGGCAGAGGCTGCAGTGAGCTGAGATCCCATCACTGCACTCCTGTCTGGGCAACATAGCAACACTCTGTCTCAAAAAAAAAAAACAATCAAAAACGGAATCGAAAATCTATTTAAATATTTATTCATCTTCAGTTTATTCAAAGAGAAGGAGAATTAATATTGATAGATAACATGGTCTATAGTGACTATAAACACACTATATGTCCTACATAAAATACACAATCACCCTATGAAGGCTTACTTATTTTCATGGTGAAGAAACTGGAGACTCAGTCATTAACATTCTGACAACAGACAAGGCAACTGAGGAATACCTATTCAGGAGAATCTTACTAGTCCCTTTAAACCACTCATTTTGATGCATACTCAAGTGTCCACAATAACCAGTTTCTGCTCAGAGCATTCATGGCAAATGAAAGGCCAAGTGAGAAAAAAGAACATCTTTTAAACTTCAGAACTAGGCACATTTAGAATCAGCCTGTTAGTCAGGACTATAATATTCCATATCCCTATTCTGAGTTCATTAAATGTTCTTTCAAATAGAAGTAGAGTTTGCTGGGCAATAGAATATTGTCATTTAAGATGTATTTACAGATGTAAATCTTGTAGTTAATTATGCAGTATGCCATGGATCTGTCCTCCTCATTTATTTACATAATAAAGACAGAAAATAGAGGCAATTGCTAAGAATGTAAGTTTAATTTTATAATTTATCGATTTTGTGACACTATCACAAGCCATGTTGAAGTCAATGGGATCTTTTTTCAATTCCTCCAGTGTTCCTCTTTCCTGGCCTCAGGCCTTTGTTCACTGTTGCTTCTTCTGGAAAATTCTCATCTTCTTGCCTACTATCACTTTCCTTAGTTTAAAAATTTAATGTATTTTTTTCTCATTCATCAGAACTCAGCTCTCATGTTACTTTCTTAAGAAAGATAATCCTGGTTTTTTATACTAAAAAGGGCCATAATGATATCCTACAGTTTAGACTTAGAGTTTTTCAGTTACAGTTAGGGTATTGATTGCTTATAAATTTACTAAATTATCTAAAATATGAGTAAAAATATTCACTTGAGTCAGATTTTATTTTAAATACATCTGCTTTAACATAAAAATAGCCTTCAGAACAATGGTTATTAATTAGTGGTCCATAGTCCAAATGCACTGTGTATACATATTTGTTGGGTAGCTTACACAGTGTTAAAAAAAATGTAGTTGCCAGCTATGTAAATAACTGAGGACTTCACATAAAAAATTATTTTCTCTCTAGAATTTCAGAAGATCTGGAACATCTAGAGTTTACTTTGCTAAATGACAATAATCGACTAGAAATATGTGGTTTCTGTGCAGTTTTGGATAGGATACTTATAAAAATATGTTTCTTACCACTTCTCCTGGCTGGTTTTGTATCCAGCTTTCTTCTCACATTTGCTTTTACTCCCTGGCCAGTGTAGGTAATTGAATAACCAGCTTCATCCTTGGAAGTTTATATCTGAAATTATTATCTACAACTAACACTCCCAGTCCGGTGCTTCTCAATCTTGAATGTACATTTGAAACCCACGGGATCTTATTAAAATGTAGATTCTGATTCAGTAGGTGGGTACAGAAGGTTCTGAGAATCTGGAGTTCTCACAAGCTCCCAGTTGATGCAGAAGCAATTGCTATGTGGATCACACATTGAAAACGAAGGCTGAAATACATGCACTTAGGTAAAAAAGAGTCCAAATGGAATCACTGATAGAGCAGGTTAATTTCGGTACAAGGCAAGGTAATGGCGTTGGGTTTATGGCTCCCTGTCCTGACTCAGGGAGATTGATTTGAAGAATGCATTGGATTAAGGAGTCCTAAGCTATGTGAATAGAATCATGAAGTGAATGATATGGAAGGAAAGCTATGCTCTTGGGCACTTATACAGTCTAGTCCACAAGTTTATATCCTGTGTAGACAGCAGATTGAGGGCACTAAGAGGTCTGGGTTTTTAAGAAAGCTTTAAAATCCATGCCACAGGTGTACTGGATATGGTAAATTGTGCCTCAAATTGCATAACTAGATTCCATTGATAAAGAAATAGAGAAAGTAGATGAATGTGTTTTCTCTGTTTATCTCACAGATTATTTGATAATTTGGAATTATTAGTCTTTTGATTACTATTTTATATTGTAACTAATCTTGAGTCTAGTTAGCAGTGGTATGATTTAGCTTCCATGTTTTGAGAAACCTCTATAAAAGATCACATTTGTGGTGGTTACTCCTGTGTCCTATCATAGAATGGAGTGTGATGAGTGAGAGAGTTGGGGGTGGGGGTAGACCTTAGCAGTAGGGTATGCACCATTGATGGGAAAGCCTCAGGCAATAACCCAATTGTGAAAACACAATATTCACACTGGAGGATTCCCTTTCCACAGTCTTCCCACATCATTTGTTTGTTGCCTAAGGGATTTACATAAGAACAAATTGGAAAATAATACATCCAGATGATAGTTTAGTAATGGTGGTAGGTGAAAAAACGGGGAAAATAAGGAAGAACAAATGGCTGCATTAAGTTGAGGATTAACAGCTGTGATTAGTAGAGCATTAGGGCAGAGATGTCTAATATCCATTATTAAACATGTTTCAGAGAATAATTGATAATTGATGCCCTTGCTTTGCTCTTCAGAGAACTTTAGTAGACTTAACCTAACTCTTCAACGCTTAAAATTAGAATAATTTTTCTTCGTATTATAATTAGGGCACAATGGTACTTAGAAGCAATACTGCATTATTTTACTAATTTTACATAAAAGCATATTTTCATATATTTCAGATGTGAAATGTATTAATCACTAATCCAGGTGAGTAATATTTTTTCATAGCTCTGACAGGATTGTGCAATAGCTAATTATTTCCTGCAAACTGGGGTATGATATTAAAGTTTGAAAAACATATTATGCTTAAAGCTAGAGACCCTTGGTCTCAAGATACGATATTATTACCATCACAGGAGATTTTGTATGCCTGATACTGACAAAGCTAATCTCAAATTGTCATGGAATTTAAAAGCTGATGTTCATTTTGCTATCTACAGTAATATTGTTTCATTTCATATAGGAAGTGTTTCCTGATAACATACTAAATCAGTTTATAATTGTTCTAAATAATAGAACATGTAGAAAGTGATCTATTTTCGAAATACAAAAAGATAAAGCAAGAAATCTGTGAATTTAATGTGCGAATTCTAGACAAATCAAGTCCTAAGAGTTACTGATAATGAGAGAAAAACAAATACACATACATATATACTCAAAATGTTTGAAAGAGCCACAGCTAGAAAGGAAAATAGGGTCTGTAGTGCAATGTTATATTTTTATTCTATGTATCTTTCTCTAGAAAATTACAAACAGAAATTTCAAGAATACTGAAGGAAAGTTTACCTCAATAATTGCTAAAATATCTAAAGGACTATTTCCTGCTGCACTTAAATGCCCTGTCCCTATTTACTTTCTCTGCTGGCTTCTTTACCTCTTCCTCCAAGTCCATTAATGACCTTTACCTACAAGTTGGTGTAGAAATCAGCATTGACAGAGACAAGAAGTGTAATATAGACTCCTCAGCCTCTCACTGCATAGAATTAAGAACTCAGCTACTTATCCTGCCTGTTGGGAGCCTGGTACATAATAAACACATAAATATTTCCTGAAAGAATAAATGAACAAATAAATGAATTTTTATAGCATCGTTTTATTCTTGAGTAGCCTTTGCTGACAATTAGATGTGAAGTCCTCTGATGCTCTGGAATTGAGTTCTGCATACTATATTGCTCCCAAATCAAGTTTGTTCTCTTGGTAGGATGTAGATAAAACTCATGATCAGATACATCAAGACCAATCGCTCTCTCAATACAAGATAGCAACCACTGAATTAATCCCTTAATCTTCTTTTAGATTTTGTAGTTCTTTTACCTTTAACATTCAGAGTCATCCCCCAAATCTTAATCTTACATTTTTTTTCCCCAACATGATGGTAAGGATGCATTTTTTTTCATTCAGATCTATGCTGATAAGCTAGTCATCCAGTCTCATTAATAAGCCAAAGACCTAGGAGAAGTGGGCAATGTAAATTACATCGTTAACATCCACAGATTCACATTTGAAGTCTAGATATGTGAATATTATCTGTGTTTCTTTTTCCTTAATTGAATGACTGATTAATTTTATTTGAAACAATTCACTGTTGGAGACAGCTGAGAAAGTGTGACAAACTCTATAAAAAATAAAAAGGTAAAGAACTTGAAAAAGGGTCAGAGGTAATTCAATCATTAGTCAAGTTTTGAGAACCTCATCCAAGAAATTATAGTCCTCTCTTATTCAAGTGGAAACTAAATGTGCCATCAGTAAAATATCTGAATAGAAGTTACTAATATTTTACTTGACCAATTCTCATTTTGTGATAGTTCATCTGCTAAGTGTTTGTTAAGTGATAAGTGTGTATGCAGGTACATGTGTGGGAGTGGGGATTTGTAATTATATGAATGAAATTGGCAAATAAATGATAATTGGAACAAAAACACACCAAAAACTTTATTTGTAGAGAAATACATTGCAATTAAATGTATTAACTCCTTTTGAAAATTTGATTAAATATTTTTAAGTGCAGAGAACTTCATGAGGCAGGAGAGAGATATGACAATCTGTAAGAAGCTACTGCTTCTCACACCTGTAAGCCCAGCACTTTGGGAGGCTGAGGCAGGAAGATCACCTGAGGTCAGGAGTTTGGGACCAGCCTGGCCAATATGGTGAAACCCCATTTCCACTAAAAAAAAAAAAAAAAAAATACAAAAAATTAGCCAGGTGTGGTGGAGGGTGCCTGTAATAATTTCAGCTACTTGGGAGGCTGAGGCAGAAGAATTGTTTGAACCCGGGAGGTGGAGGTTGCAGTGAGCCGAGATTGTGCCTGGGCAACAAGAGCCCAAAAAAAAAAAAAAAAAAAAAAAAGAGGTGTGTGGTTCTTTGTCATTTGTTTTGGTGGAGATTGACCAGTCTCTTTCTGGAATATTGAAGCTCTTTAGGATGATTCTTACTGAATGTCTCCTACAAAAGACAGGCCAAGGTTTCCATCATTGCCATTTATTCAATGATCATTTGTTTTCCAGCTTGTCCACTGTCTGAATTTTAGTGTTATCACTGCTGAGTAAATTGTCCTAAGGCAGCAATCTGTCATTCTCCAAAGACAACTCAACTCTCTCAGAACTTTATAGGGCATAGCTGTAGCACTCAAAAATGTAATTTGCAAAGTGACATCCTGGGACCCTAAAATCTTTGATTTTTTTCACATGATAAGTCATTTCTCTGAAGTGGTTATGCCATCATTGCACGGTGGCAGAAGGCCAAGGGCAGGCCATTTTAGCTAGTTGAGGTCACTTAAGAAGTCTGCTCACAATTCCTGGCCCTGGTGAGATTCATTCCAGTGACAAAGTAAGTCTTCATTTGACAAAATAAAGATGTCAAGTCCCGTTGACTAGAATTTATTCAAATAGTCAAATATTCTCTGCAAAGTTCTATGATAAGGAAAAGAATTTGTTCAATATCCAAATAAATTACCATAAAATATAACTATTGAATGAATAATTGATTCATTAAGGATTTATGCTCCAAACTAAATTTATAGGGTACCATAGCACTGCATTTGTTATAAAAGGAAAATATCAATGAATTAATAAGATTTCTTGCCTGTCAGAATTGAGATATTTGGAGGAATAGGAAGAAACACAAAATAATTTCTGTGAAACTAAGTATACATCAGTGAGGTTATATGGTCCAGAATTTTTGAATATCTGCTTAATGGGATATTTGGAAGAATCAAGTTATAAGATGGGAGACAGAGGGGAAGACATCCTAGGAGAGACAATGGCATTTGCCAAGGCCTATAAGCCCACTAGACTAGTAAGAGAATGAGAGAGAGAGAGAGAGAGAGAGAGAGAGAGAGTGGGAAAATGAGAGGAGACGGCTAGTCTACTTAGACATCTTCTGTTCTGATTACTGGAAGATATAAATAGTCTCATGAAAGATGGGAGAGAAAACTTCACTTGGTTGGAAGTTAGACAGATCTTGATAAGTCTGTGCCACCTACCATTTGAGAAAGTTGTTTCATCTCTATGAATTTCAGTTTCTAGTGTTTAAAATAGAAGTAAGTTGTCATGAGGATCAAATAAGATGGTACATGTAGAGCTCTGTGTCTGCAACAGATCCCAGGGAAATGTTAGAACCCTTCCTAAGTCCTCCTTAATTTAGAGGGGTTGCTATTTTTATTTAATTCTCAGACAACAATCACCTCACAGCCTACCAAAAGATTCCTATTCATTTGTCTCTTAGAAACTAAATATATAGAATTGTGAGCTGAGGTCACCCTGGGAATATTTCTCATCCTTGTACCTAATATAATAACTTCTAACTATACCTTCATGAATCTATATATATATATATATAGATTTTGAGATGGAGTCTCACTGTCACCCAAGCTGGAGTGCAGTGGTATGATCTCAGCTCACTGCAACTTCCATCTCCAGGGTTCAAGTGATTCTCCTGCCTCAGCCTCCTGAATAGCTGGGACTACAGGTACACACCACCACACCCGGCTAATTTTTAACTTTTAGTAGAGATGGGGTTTCACCATGTTGGCTAGGCTGGTCTCGAACTCCTAACCTCAGGTGATCTGCCCGCTTTGGCCTCCCAAAGTGCCGGGATTACAGGAATGAGCCACCATGACCAAATGAATCTAGATTTTCTTATATTTTCTATGTTTCTATTGGATTCAAGGATGTGAGAAGACATTGGAACCTGGGAAAAAGAAAAAAGTTAATTATACTAACCATGTCTACACTTTAAAATTTATTGTTCATTGTAATTTTTCTAATTTTTTTATTTTTTATTTTTAAAAATTTATTTGACAAACATTTACAATGTTGTGGGCACTGCCCTAGGCTCCAGGGCTACAGAGACAACCATAGCCTCAGCCTCATGCTGTGAGTCCTCTTGTCAGGAGACATAGAAGACACATCCCAGGTTGAGAGTGGTGGCTCACACCTGTAATCAGCATTTTGGGAGGCTGTGGCAGGAGCATTGCTTGAAGCCAGGAGTTTGAAGCCAGCCTGAGAAACATAGTGAAATACTGTCTCTACACAAAATATGAAATTAGTTGGCTGTGGTGTTATGCGTCTGTAGTCCCAACTACTTGTGAGGCTGAGGTGGGAGAATCACTTGAACCCAGGAGTTCAAGGCTGCAGTGAACTATGATTGCACCACTGCACTCCAGCCTGGGCGACAGTGAGACCCTGTCTCAAAAAAAAGAAAAGAAAGAAAATATACATACATCTCAGCATTGTGGCCATGGGTCAGTTACTCAAGTGCACTGTGCCTCAATTTCCTCATCTGTAAAATGGGGTTTATTAAGAGACCTACTCCATAGAGTTTTTCTTTTGAGAATTTAATTAAATAGTCTTTCTTTATAAAGCAATAATGTGATCCAAAGCACAAAGCAAGCACTCGCTAAGGGTTTACCTATCAGCATTTGCACTGCTGGGTCTTGAAGGAGAAGGCATTTGCCAAATGAGAACAGAATGGGAATAACTTTCCAGGCAGAGGCCACAGAGGCCATAAGGAGGGGTGGCAAGGATGATTGTGGGCTTAATGACAGTGGTGGCATGAGGATTACCTTCAACAGCAGCATGCTGTGGGGAGGTCTTGCTAAATATTCAGATTCCTGGGCCCCTCCTCAGACCTATGAGATCTAGGTCTCTGGGCAAAGCCTGGGAGTGTGGTTTTATGTATATTATTGCACTTTAGGTTCTGGGGTACATGTGCAGAACATGCAGGATTGTTGCATAGGTACATACATGGCAATACGGTTTGCTGCCTCCAACCCCCTGTCACCTATAGCTGACATTTCTCCCCATGTTATCCCTCCCCAACCTCCTTACCCCCCACTGTCTTTCCCCTATTCTGCCCCAACAGACCCCAGTGTGTGATGCTCCCCTCCCTGTGTCCATGTGCTCTCACTGTTCAACACCTGCTTATCAGTGAGAAAATGCACTGTTTGATTTTCTGTTCTTGTGTCAGTTTGCTGAGAATGATGATTTCCAGATTCATCCAAGTCCCTACAAAGGACACAAATTCATCATTTTTTTATGGCTACATATTATTCCATGGTGTATATGTGCCATATTTCCTTGTCCTTTCCATTATCATTGATGGGCATTTGGGTTGGTTCCAGGTCTTTGCTATTGTAAACAGTGCCACAGTGAACATAGGTGTGCATGTGTCTTTACAATAGAACAATTTATAATCCTTTGGATATATACTGAGTAATGGAATTGCTGGGTCAAATGGAATTTCTATTTCTAGATCCTTGAAGAGTCACCACACTGTCTTCCACAATGGTTGAACTAATTTACACTCCTACCAACAGTGTAAAATGTTCCTGTTTCTCCACATCTTCTCTAGTTCTGTTGTCTCCTGATTTTTTAATAATTGCCATTCTAACTGGCATGAGATGGTATCTCAACGTGTTTTTGATTTGCATTTCTCTAATGACGAGCATTTTTTCATGTTTGTTGGCATCATATATGTCTTCTTTTGAAAAGTGTTCATGTCCTTCACCCACTTTTGAATGTTCTTTGTTTTCTTGTAAATCTGTTTTAGTTCTTTGTAGATTCTGCATATTAGTCCTTTCTCAGATGGGTAAATTGCAAAACTTTTTTCCCATTGTGTTGGTTGCTGTTTCAATCTAATGATTGTTTCTTTTGCTGTACAGAAGCTCTGGAGTTTAATTAGATCCCATTTGTCTATTTTGGCTTTTGTTGTCAATGCTTTTGGTGTTTTAGTCATGAAGTCCTTGCCTATGCCTATGTCCTGAATGGTTTTGCC